>CM077147.1:108712591-108943051 GCA_039583875.1 Platanthera guangdongensis | reverse complement strand
TTAACTCTCTCCCTGTGCAAAAAACATTGTGTTTTTCCCCTTTGTACTTTTGAAGACTAAAGAAGAACAACAATCCATATCAAGAATCTTCTTTAACTTCTACTTCAGGAATTCTCAAGGACAAAACCTGAATTAGTCAGAAATTCCTGTATCACTTCAAGACAAGGCTGAAGACCTTCACCATGAGCAAGGCTCCAGGCTTTCTGAACCATTTTATTTCAGAAGGAGCTTTGACACCAGCAATCCACTAGCCTTCTCTGTTGTATAGAGAAAAGAGAAGACAACATCCACTCTCTCAACCTCATGTATAAAGAGTTTATTAACTCCCTTCAAAACTTTATTATTTATTTTTGGGCATCTAATCAAAAGCCTAAAGGGTTGTGAGATCTCCCTAGAAATAGATCTTATGGTGGTAGTCACCTGATCAAAAACCTGGTAGTGGATTCCTACCAGGGTGGTAGAAGAGTGGATGTACCCAGTTTGGGGAACCACTATAAAATTCTTGTGTTGTATGTGTGTGATCATTTTCTATTTTTGTTTCTTGCTATGCTGTGATAGTATAGATTTGCTTAGGTTGCATTTCCTTTTATACTACTATTATTATCAAGTATTTTATTCTGATATATTTCAAAACAGCCAAAAGTTTTAAGTGACTCTATTCACCCTCTTAGAGTAATTAGATCTATCCCCTTTCTTTCAATTGGTATCAGAGCTATACCATATCTTTCAATTGGTATCAGAGCTATACCATATCTTTCAATTGGTATCAGAGCTATACCATATCTTTCAATTGGTATCAAAGCAGTGTTCATTTGGTTGTCCAAGCTAACACTTAAACCAAAAGATCCTTGTTAGATCTGATTCTCCTTTTTCTTAGTTTTTCTGTTTATTTCATATCATCGCACAAAACCAATATTATGCAAGAACTAGACCTCCAGATTACAACCTGAATAAGTTTGCTATCTGTAAGGTAAGAATTAGGCTTTATATGAACTCTATTGATAAAGATATATACAATTCTATTTTGAAAGGACCACCAGCTCTAGTTGCTACCACTTCTGTAATTTTCAGCACACATGCTGTTCCACCACCTAAGTGGATAGATGCTCAGAAGAAGGTCAAGATTAGAGCAATCACCTTCAGGAATGTAGCCTATGTAAGTGGACAGAAGCACAACCTTATATCCATAAGTCAGTTATATGATGAAATGTTTCAGGTATCATTTAACAAAATTTCCTGTATTATTACTTCTGTAGATAATCAATTAGTATTAACTGGTACTAGAGTATGAAATATCTATGTAGTTAATTTTAAGTTAGCTATATCAAAAATATGCTTGTTTAACAAAACTAGTAATAATAATGATCTTTGGCATAGGAGATTAGGACATGTTAATCTGAAAAACATTGCTAAACTCTCTAGGGAAAACCTTGCTAGAGGATTGCCTTCTTGCCCCTACAAGAAGGAAAGCCTTTGCAGGGCTTGTCAGTTAGGCAAGCAAACTAAAAATAGTTTTAAGTCACTTAATAAGAGTGATTCACCTAGGATTCTATTTTGCTACACATGGATCTCTTTGGACCCATTGCTGTACAGAGCCTAGGAGGGAAGTCTTATACCATATTAATTATTGATGACTTCTTAAGGTTCACTTGAGTGTTCTTCTTGAGAAACAAGTCAGATAAATTCAAGGTTCTTATAGACTTTCTTAAGAGCATAAGGATTAAGTACACTACTCCAGTTTTATTGATCAAAAGTGATAATGATACTGAGTTTGAGTCTTTTTCCATGCAAGAATTCTGTGAGAAGGAAGGTATCAGGCATTGTTTCTCTGCTCCTAGAACTACTCAACAAAATGGGGTAGCTGAAAAGGAAAACAGAATACTGATTGGAAGCTGCAAGCACTTTACTTGCAGATGCTCACTTGCCCCTATCCTTTTGGGCAGAGGCTGCGAGCACAACAAAACTATGTACTGAATAGAAGTTTGATACACAAACTTAAGGGCAAGACCCCTTATGAACTACTAAAAGGGAAGAAACCTAAGTAGATTATTTTAAAATCTTGGGTTGTATTTGTTACATCATAACAACAATAAGAAACATACTAGAAGTTTGAAACCAAGGCTTGAAATTGGAATTTTTTCTTGGATATTCCTAAGTAAGCAAGGCTTATAGGGTTATAATAAATCAATTATGAAAATGGAAGAATCTATTCACATTTCTTTTGATGAAACTAACATGTTTTACAAGAGAAGATTCCTTCTACTAGTGAGACTTTGCAGGAACAAAATTTGTGTGAGAAGTTGGATGAATGGACCCTCACCAATGAGGATGTTACACAACCTTCTCCACATATTGCTGAAGATAGTGAAGATGAAGACACTAAACTCAGTGAAGAGACAACAATAGCTATAATTCCACAAGAGAAATTAATTCTCCAAGCTATTGCTCAACCAACTCCTCCTACTGAATTAGTCAAACTTAGAGATCATCTTGTATCTCAAGTGATTGGAGACATATCAGTGGGTGTGTAGATAAGGCATCAACTCCACCAGGACATGATGCATGACTGCTTCATATCTCAAACTGAGCCATAATCCATAAAAATGCTGAGCAAGATCCACACTGGATCATTGTAATGCAAGAGTAGCTCAACCAATATGAGATGTAGAGTTTGGGATTTAGTTCTAAGAGCCAAAGATTACCCAGTCATTGGAATTAAATGGATATTTAGAAACAAACTTGATGCTCAAGGCCTTATCATAAGGAATAAGGTAAGATTAGTTGCTCAAGGATATAGACAAGAGGAAGGCATAAATTATGACCAGACATTTTCCCCTGTTGCAAGGATAGAAGCAATAAGGATATTTTTAGCTTATACAACCTACAAGAAGTTCACAATATACCAAATAGATGTTAAAAGTGCATTCCTAAATGGTGAACTTAAAGAAGAGGTTTATGTAGAACAACCACCAAGTTTTATTTCTCCTACTCATCCCTCTTATGTTTCAAATTGCATAAGGCTCTCTATGGTCTAAAGCAAGCTCCAAGAGCTTGGTATGAAACCTTAGCTAGCTTTCTCTTAGAGCATAATTTTTCTAGAGGTATAGTAGATATGACTTTATTTATAAAGCATCATCATGATAAAATCTTGCTAGTACAAATATATGTTGATGATATTTTCTTTGGTACTACAGATTCGAAACTATGCAAAAAGTTCTCCAACCTTATGCATTCCAAGTTTGAAAAGAGTAGTAGGGTGAGCTCTCCTACTTCCTTGGTCTCTAAGTTAAGCAGTCACCTGATGACATCGTCTTACCCCAATCCAAATATGCTAAGGAGCTAATCAAAAGGTTTGGGATGGCTGATGCTTCAGCAAAGAAAACACCTATGGCTATAAATGCTGTGATTGATTCTGATGAACATGGGAAACCTGTAGATCAAAAATTATATAGGGTCATTGTTGGGTCCCTGTTATATCTTACAATAAGTAGACCAGACATCATGTTTGCTACATGTCTTTATGCTAGGTTCCAGATGAACTCTAAAGAATCTCATCTTATTTTCTTAAAAAGAATTTTGAGATATATAAAGAGTTTCCCTAATTTAGGACTCTAGTATCCAACTGAGTCAAAATATGAGTTAACTGGATACTCTGATGCTCACTTTGCTGGATGTAGAGTGGACATGAAGAGCACATCAGGGACATGTCAATTCCTTGGTGATAGGCTAGTGTCATGGTTTTGCAAGAAGCAAATATCTGTGTCCACCTCAACAATAGAAGCTGAGTATATAACAGTTGGCTGTTGTTGTTCACAGATACTATGGATTCATAACCAACTCCTAGATTATGGTGTTAACTTAAATAATTCAACTCTACTTTGTGATAATACTAGTGCAATTTCTATTACACAGAATCCAGTGCATCATAGTAGAACTAAGCATATAGATGTAAGACATCATTTTATTAGAGAGTGTGTGACAAAAAGAAAATTAATCTCACCTTTGTATCTACTGATTTGCAAAGGCAGATATCTTCACCAAACCCTTGGATGAGAAAAAACATCTGTTCTTTATGAATCAGCTAGACATGATAAATGGAGATGCATTAATTTAACTTTCTGTCTGTGGTCGAAGAATTTGCCACAGTTCGTCGAACGGAGATCGACGAACTAAGAAAAGTTCTTGAGATAATTCGTCAACCTGAGATCGACGAACTCTTTGTGTGAAGTTCAATTCGTCGAACGGAGATCGATGATATTGCTTTAGAAAATGTTCATCGACCTGAGCATGACGAAATGTTTTTCCTTCTTCAGACTGAGATCGACGAACTCTTTTGTCAATAAAATATTTCGTCGAACTCAGATTGAAGAATTCTGTTTATTTCATAGGACGGATTCTGCCGCTTCATATTCTGAAAACCATATAACTAGGTTTTCTTCGAGCTCCATCCAGTGCTTTTTGTTCCCCTTACACTTGATCTTTCTATTTCCTTTTACAGATGATCAATGGCGATTCCAGCGAGCTCTCTGGCGACAATGAAGTTTGACATGGGATTCAACATAGATTTTGAATCATTCAAACACTTCGATCAAATCTTCCTAGATATACTGAAACACTTTGAGGAACAACAATTAAAAAACTACATGACAACCAGAATAAAGATTGCTGCTACTGAAATAAAAGAATGGTGCTCACCTCCTCAACTTCAGACGCCGACATGATGACCGACATGATACCTGGTAACCAAGTCTCGTTAACCCTAACAATCTTAACTGAAATTTTTGGTCTGATGAATGGTGAAGAAGATATCGAGATTGATAATTCTGAGTATGATGACATGTTGAACAAAATGGGTCATGTTGGAGAGAACCCAAATAAATTGCTAAAGAAAAATGTATCTTCTGAATACAAATTTGTAGCCGATGTGGCGGTCAAGGTATTGCTTGGAAAGCATACAACTCATGACTACATTACCAGGCAACAATTTCTGGTAATGTGTGCAATACTGAATAAGAAAAAACCCGTGAATTGGTCAAGAATTCTGTTTGACTTGATCAAGAAGAAGAATAATAGGAAAGAAGTTTGTTTTGGAAGAGTTCTTGGGATTTTCATACAGGAAAAGGCAGCTGAATCCCTGGTCTCCCAGACCATATTCATTAATGCTTTCAAAGGCTAACATGTGCCTTGTTTGGAAGGTGGGAGAGGACAATCCCCAAGTCATCCGGGGCTTCAACATCTTCCAGAACTTTTGAGGATACAGAGCTGAAACAACTGATCCCCCACCTCCAGTAGTTATCCCGTCCACCACAATTCCATCCACCCAAATTCCAACTCCTCCATCTCAACAACCTACGCCTCCACAAATTTCAATTCCCTCAACAACCCTCCAATAACCATCATCATCACCAGCTCATACTCCAATACCAATTCCATCTCCTAAACATCAACCTACACAAGTTCAATCTCCAGAGCATACCACACCACCTCCTCCCCACCTCCTCAATCCCCACTCCCTCATCATCTTGATGACATTCCCCTCCATAACCTCACATCCATTCCATCTTTTGATTTGCTACTATCTCCTTTCAATACTCCATCACCCCATGATGAGCCAATAACAGACATCACTACTTTCCCTTCATCATCCATCCTCCATCCTTCTGTATCAAATCAGACACCCTCTGAGTTCATGCAAATGGATTCCCCTTCCATTCCCTCCCTTCTGGAACTTCTCACTCCCCTTATCTCACAGCTTATAGCAGAGGACATAAACCTCTTGCTGATTCTGTTGCATCCCTCTCTGCCCTCATTTTTGCTACACCCACTGTCCCTTCTTAAAGGGGCCTGGCTTCAGGACCCTCTGAAACTAGGCAGGGGGAGATATCCAGTGAAGAAGCTCCAGTTTCCTCTCCTCCAGCAGCAGTAGCAGTAGTAGTTTTGCAGTTAGATGAGCATGAAGATGCAGATACAGATGTATATATGCTTATAGAAGCTGAGACAACAACAATTGATATGCTTTGTACAGTTGAGCAACTAAACTTGCTAGAAGTTTTTGACTGTTGGTGATTGCCTTGTCAATCCCACAGTAGATATTTACAATTTGTTAAATTCTTTTGACACAACTTATTTAAATTATCTTCAAGAAGTCTGCCCAATGCACTCTATGCCATAGTTTTGCTATACCTCCCCAATAGGCCTGAAGTTGTTAATCAACTAAAGACAAATTTTGGCAGCACCAGTAATTACAGAAGAACATGTGACTGAGAATGTTCTTGAACTAGCCTCTACTCCAGAGAAAAAAGCTCTTTCCCCTCCTACCTAAAAAATGGATGATAGTCCTTTACAAGACCTGGACGATATTATTCTTGCAGATATAGCAGAAGAGAATAAAAAAGTTTCTGAAAGTATGGCTGTACCAGAGGTTGCAGAATCTCAAGTGCTTCCTCAAGCTAAGAAGCAAATTTCAAAGGAAGCCTTGAAGGCAATTGATACTATGTATGACGACCCTGCAGGATCTTTTGATGATGACAATGATGATGAAGACTCTAATGAATCTAATGATCCAAAAGTTAAGAAGAAGATTGATAAGAAAAGAAAAGCTCCTGCTAAGGCTATTCAAAAGCCTAACCCTAATGCAGACACTCCCTACTACATTTTACAAAAGATTACTACATACCCAGGGATGCTTTCATGGATGTGGCTATCAAAGAATGAGCAAAAAGTAAGGAAAAAGTGCAGAAGGTATTCTCCTCCTCCTCCTCCTTCTCAAAGGAATTGGAGAGGTCCTCCTTCTCCAACAGCAGGTGCTTCAGGGAATGTATCTCAGAGATCTACCCCTCACATTCAAACATACCAAAGGCAATAAGGAAGATCTTCAAGATATCTTTTCCAAGGAAGCAGTCAGCAGAAACATCCTTCAAGCAGCAACAGACAACAACAACAATATCAGAAGCAAGGCATGTAATAGAAAGTATCTGAAGATGATCATCCTGTTAAAGCTTCCCCTGAAAGACCCTACTCTCCACCAGTTCCTTTCGTTGATCCTGAACAAGAAAATACTTCAAAGATGGCTATATTTCAAGAACTGGTTGGACTCTCTCTGATAAACAAAGCTAAAGCTGAAGGAATAGATCCTCTCAATATACTACAATGTCTTCCTATAGAAGAGAAGAATTAAAAAGGTATGACAAAGTTAAGAACTTTTTCAATGTTAATACTTATATGAGTTTACATCCAGAAGAAGTTGTTCAAAGAGCAACTTCTGTCAATATTATTAGAGCATCAGACATGACTATGTCTAAAAGAGAAGCTGCAAATACAAACAGAGAAATCATATTAAGACAGCCCTCTGATAAATCAGACAAAGCTGAGAAAGAAAAGCCAAAGAAGAACATATAACTATTATATTTAGTTTCTATTTTCTGAACTCTATCTGTTAATCATGAAGTACTTATGTACATATCTGCTGGATATTTTATTTTTCTGCCAGATATATTTTATTATGCTTTGTGATTATTTTCTTTTGTTTGTATTAGTGACCTCACCCAAATAGGGGGAGATTGTTGGATACCTAGTTTGGATTTGGGATAGGTTCACTAATTAGGATGAGTTTGACCCACATTGTATAGCTAGAGTCAAGTCTATGAGTCCTAGAGTTTAGGCTAGTTCACTAGGTTTAACATTCATGGACCAGCCAGCAAAGGACCTCAGTAGACCCAGACTTAGAAGAATTCAGACTTAAAAAATTATCAGTTCGAAATTCTTCGAACTCAGCTCGATGATCGTCGATCATAGATCGACGAACTCAGAGTTACTTCTCTGAGTTGGGCTCGACAATATTCGAGCCCAGGTCGACGATCTCTTCACTCAGACAGATTCTTAGCTCGGCGAACTTAGAGCGCAGAATTGGCTAGTTATTTCCAGAATACAGTTTGTTGAGCTCAGGTCTACGAACAGGAATTATCAGCTCGACGAACTTGGATCTCCAGTCGACGAATTCTATTCAGAGCTCAATGAATTCTGTCCCAAGCCAGACTTAGATGTTTTCCTTATTATATTCTTACTTTTATATTATTTAGCAGTAATTCTCTGAGTAATTAATGCTTATATTCCCCAGAATATAGTCGTTATTGACAGTATTCATTATGGTCTTCATCAGGATAATTACTTGCTTAATTTATTGGACAGTTGGGGAAACTTTTTAATGAATATTCCAGCCGTTTCATTCTCCAGAATCAATCAACAAATAATGCTTAGAATTAAAATTTTCAAAGGAGTATTTTGACAGCAGAATATAAAAGAGAATTTTCACTTTTTAGACAAGCAGCTGTAACACAAGAAAGATAGAGAGTCGAAATCATAGAAGCAAGAAAGAGCATATAGAGAAAATATACAGAACTCTCTCCCCATGGAGAAAACATTGTGTTTTCCCCTTGTACTTTCTGAAGACTGAAGAATAACAACAATCCATATCAAGAATCTTCTTCAACTTCTACTCCAGGAATTCTCAAGGACAATAACTCGAATCAGTCAGTAATTCATGGATCACTTCAAGACAAGGCTGAAGACCTACACACTGAGCAAGGCTCCAGGCTTTCTGAACCCTTATTTCAGAGGAGCTTTGACACCAGCAATCCACTAGTCTTCTCTATTGTGTAGAGAAAAGAGAAGACAACATCAACTCTCTCAACCTCCTGTATAAAGGGTATATATACTCACTTCAAAAGTTTATTCTTGGTTTTTGGGCACCTGATCAAAAGCCTAAAGGGTTGTGAGATCTCCCTGGAAATAGATTTGTGTGGCAGTCACCTGATCAAAACCTGATAGTGGATTCCTACACGGGTGGTAGAAGAGTGGATGTACCCAGTTTGGGGAACCACTATAAAATTCTTGTGTTGTCTGTGTGTGATCATTTTCTGTTTTTGTTCTTACTGTGCAGTGATACTATAGATTTGCTTAGGTTGCATTTGCTTTTATACTACTATTATTATCACCTATTTTATTATGATATATTTCAAAACATCAAAAAGTTTTAAGTTACACTATTCACCCCCCTCTAGAGTAATTAATCTATCCCCTTTCTTTCAATTGGTATCAGATCTATACCATATCTTTCAATTGGTATCAGAGCTATACCATATCTTTCAATTGGTATCAGAGCTATACTATATCTTTTAAGGTAGTTTTCGTGTTCTCTAAGATTGACCTCCGTTCAGGTTAAAATCAGTTAAGAATCCAGGAGTCAGACATTTCGCGAACTGCTTTTCGTTCTCGATATGGTCACTTTGAATTTCTGGTAATGTCATTTGGATTAACAAATGCACCGTCAGCTTTTATAGACATGATGAACGGGGTGTTCAAGGATTTTCTGGGTAAGTTCGTGGTTGTATTCATTGACGATGTCCTGGTATATTCCTGAAATGCAAAAGAGCACGCCTTGCACTTGTGCTTGGTCTTGTCTACTCTGATAGAGCACAAGATGTATGCGAAGCTTAGCAAGTGCAAGTTCTGGTTGTCTCAGGTGTCATTCCTCGGACACATTGTAAGTAAGGATAGTATCTCAGTAGACCCCGTGAAGATAGCTGCAGTCTTGGATTGGAAGAGACTTACATCATCTAAGGAGATAAGGAGCTTCTTAGTTTGGCAGGTTACTACAGAAGATTTGTGAAAGGATTCTCTGTACTCTCTACGCCGTTGACCAGGCTTACGCAAAAGAGCGTAGATTTCGTTTGGAGTGATGCTTATGAGGAAGCTTTTCAAGAGCTCAAGAGGAGATTGTGTTCTGCTCCAGTTTTGGCATTGCTGGTGGAAGGAGTAGAGTATGTCGTTTATGTGGATGCCTCGCGAGTTGGACTCGGTTGCGTGTTGATGCAGGACGGCAAACACGCAACCGAGTTTATGAAAAGAAATATTCTACGCACGACCTGGAATTTACTGCCGTCATTTATGCCTTGAAGTTGTGGAGACATCTTCTATATGGAGTGTCGTGCAAAATTTATTAGGACCACAAAAGTTTGAAATATATCTTCACTCAGAAGGAATTGAATTTGCACCAGAATCGATGGCTGAAGTACGTTGCGGACTATGAAGTCGATATTCTTTATCATCCCGGCAAGGCTAATATAGCAGCGGATGCGTTGAGCCGGAAGCTTGCTCATATCTTTAACCTCTCGGTGCAATCCCTTGTTGAAGAGTTTTTGCTCATGGAAATTACTGTGGGGAATAGTGCTTCGCGAAGTAGCTTGGAGGTGGGAGAGCCTTCGTGGATTACTCTCACTAGGCTACATTAGAAAGACGATCCCTATTTGCAGCACCTCCGCTGTAGGACTGAGAAAGGGGAATTACCTGACTTTTCAATTGATGACGTTGGTACCCTAAAGTATCACGATAGATATTGTATTCCCCCTGTTGGGGCATCCGAGCAAGAATATGCAGTGAAGCGCATGGTTCAAGTATTGCTTATCCTCCTGGTTCCACGAAAATGTACATAGATTTGAAGTAGATTGTTTGGTGGTCAGGTATGAAGAACGACATCGCAAGATTTGTATCTGAATGTAATACTTGCTAGCGTGTCAAAGCTGATCATAGAAGGCCAGGTGGTAAGTTAACGCCTTTAGACATACCAAGTTGGAAATGGGAGAGTTTATCCATGGATTTCATAACCGGTTTGCCGAGATCTCCCCGAAGGGCATGATGTAGTGTGGGTTATCATGGGCATGATGTAGTGTGGGTTATCATGGACAGACTAACCAAGTGTGCCCACTTTGTGCCATTCAAAATTGATTATTCTATGGAAAAGATAGCTTAGCTTTATCTGGATGAAGTTATAAGACTACATGGTGTACCTACGAGTATTGTGTCAGACCGAGACTCCTGATTCATGTCTCATTTCTGGCAAAGCTTGCAAGGAGCCCTAGGTACCGACCTTAGGTAATCTACTGCCTATCATCCTCAGACAAATGGCCAGACAGTGAGAGTGAATCTGATCTTGGAGGATATGATTATATGCTGCATTCTGGACTATGGCGGGGTTGGGATAAACGCCTCGGACTGATAGAGTTCACGTACAACAACAGCTATCAGGAGAGTTTGTAGATGACACCCTTTAAAGCTTTATATGGAAGGCATTATTGAACTCCCCTATTTTGGCCTGAAGTTGGTGAGAAGCCTTTGCTCAGTCCGAAAGCGCTGGAGGATATGAGTACTTCAGTAATGCATATTTGTGAAAAGCTGAGGTTGGCTCAGGAGCGATATGAAAAGTATGCTAATCAGCGCAGAGTTGATCTGCAATTTGCAGTTGGGGACTTGGTGTTTCTGAAGGTCTCTCCAATGTCATGTGTTAAGAGATTTGGAAGGAACCATAAGCTAGATTCCAGGTATGTGGGACCTTTTCATATTTTGGAGCGCATCGGAGTTTCTGCCTATAGACTGGAATTGCCTGATTCTTTCCCTGGTGTTCACGATGTGTTTCACGTGAGCCAGTTATGAAAGTGTGTTCGTAGTGATCGACATGTCCTTGACTCCGTGCCCCAGTTGTATCCAAATCTCTCGTATGTCGAAGAGCATGTCCGTATTCTGGAAACGTAAGATCGTGTGCTAAGAAAGAAGTCCATTCCGATGGTTAAGGTTCTCTGACGCAATCAGGATGCTAAAGGTGCAACATGGGAATTGGAATCCGCAATGAGAAAATCTCATCCTCTGGTGTTCTCCTAGTCTTTCCCGATTAGTATTCCTGTTTAATGAATTCTTCTGTCGTGTCTCTCCCTCTGCCCTCTTGTTTCGTTTCATGTTCCAAGTTTCGGGACAAAACTTCATTTTTGGAGGGGTGACTGTAACGCTCCTGATTTTCCGGCAATTATTTAATCATCTTGTTGAAATCATAATGACGTAAGGGGCGTATGTTAACGTGGAGTTGACGACGCGTTGTCGTTAGTGCGTTTTCGTGTGTGTTCGGTCGAGTCGGCCAAAAATCGTGAATCCTTATCGAAAATGGAAAATTTGTCATTGGGAAATTGAATTAATTAATTTTCGACATGCTCGTCAAGTTTCGTCACGATCCGAGCGATATTCGAGCCTCGGGGAATTTCCAAAGTTTTGTAGAATTTATGTTCGCCGTAAACTTTGAAAATTTATATCTCAAGAACGGCTTATTGTATTTTGGTTCCGTCTTCGCCGTTGTGTTCGTATCGTCTGTGTTCGCCTACGATGTGTGTTTCGTTCAATTCGGCATGCGTTTGGGCCTCCGTTTTGATCTCGTGTTTCCTTATTCAAAAATATATAAATATGATTATTTTAATATTAAAGCACTATTCAAAAATGTCTTTTACTATTCATGTATAGTTTAATTTTTTTGGATATATTTGTAAAAAGCACTGTTCATGTAATCTGTCATAGTTCTCGAGTGGCCTCGTCTTAGTTGTCGAGTGGTGTGGTATTTGTTCTCGAGTATTCTCCTGCTGCTACTCGAGTAAACTAAATTAGTACTCGAGTACTCTCCTTGTAGTTCTCGAGTAACCTGTATTAGTACTCGAGTACTCTCTTGGTAGTTCTCGAGGAATCTGTATTAGTACTCAAGTAACCTGTTTTCTTCTTCTCGAGTACCTCTAATCTTGTTCTCGAGTACTGTAGATTCATCTCGAGAATTTCGTTCCAGTCTGCGTTCGGGCGTCGTTTTTACTATCAAAACAGTGTCGTATTGAAAAATGGTTAACATGAAATTTGTTCATCTCGACGAGATCTACAACTATTATGTTGAGCACGTTTTGATTTGATGTCATCATAATCCTCTTTTTTCATTTTCCGCGCACCCACTCATAAATAACCCGTTTTTTCCTATTTAGACAAAACTTTTATAAATACTTATATATATATATATATTCTGATACTTAAGGTTCATTCAAAAAGAAAACTTCATCTTCCTCCTTTTGATAGACCGAACCGACACCAAAGCGGTGACTCCCTTCCATTTGTGAATTTTCTGGTGGCCGTCGACGGAGCTCTGGTGCTCAAAATCTTCTACCGATCATAGATCTGGAAAGCTCTCGTCGAGAGCTACGCCATCGTGGTAAAATTTTCCCCATTACTTGAGTTTTCTCGTTAGGGTTTTTCAGCCCTAATCTCTATTTCGGCCATTTTTGTTCAGATTTCGACTCCTCCCGTCTTCTTTTGCCCCGATCTGTGACGTGGAGTGATTCAGATGATTTTTCCAGTAAAACCAAGGCAAGTGGTGGTTTACCCTCGTTTCTTCTTGTCCGATTTGATGGAAATGGTTAAGGTTTTATGTTATTTAAAATTTTTTGCACTTTTATCTTCCAAGTTATTGCTATGATTAACCTTTCTTGATGATCACTTGATGTTGTGAGATTTTGTCATGGTGAGCTCAATCTAGTCCGGTTATATTTAATCGTTCTTGAAGTGCCTTATTGATGACTTTAAACGCCTTATCTATCGTTGTTGAACGCGTTAGAGTTTATCTTGGATTGTGACTTATCTTTAAATTTCTAAGTTATTTCATAGAACCTTTACCCCCAATTTTTGTTCTGTAGAGTTGGTAAACCAATTTGGTTGTCCTTTCACTTGAGTCTGTGATGAATAGAAAGGAAGCACTACACATATAATTACGTAACTAAAGAAACACAGATGGTCTGTGCACGTTAGGTTTTCTCCCTTGGCATAGTGCCTTATGGTTGAGTCTGTGCGCGTTACGGATTTTCATCCGCGACACATTCACCTTAGCTTGGTCTGTGCACGTTGGGGGTTCTCCCTCGGCATGGTGCCTGTTGGCTGGGTTTGTGCGCGTTGTGGACCCTTCTCCCCGACACAGTACTCTTTTCCTGTTGAGCTGATCAGTCTCATTTTTATTGATGAATAACATGAATATTAATGACATATGAAAGTTTGAACTTTTGATGTTGGTACTCTGTTTTGTCCAGTTGATGTGATTAGTCATTCTTGCTCGGCTAGATTTACTATTTGCTTACTTTTACTCTGTTGCTTACCTTTTGTTGCAGTCGTTTTATAGATTTCCTTCACTTTGAGATTTTTTTGGTCTGCCTTTACTTTTTGAACCATTTGTAGCTTGCTTTTGAGGTGTTCTTCTTTTAAATGCCCCAGGATCAGAGCCGTAGCAGGTTTAGCTTACCGTGTTATGCTTCTGGTGCTGTGGGTTGCTGCGGCCTTTTGCTTACACCTCAGAGGTTTGAGGTAGTTGATTTTGTTTAGACTTATCAGATTTTACTATGGGTTCGTGTCAGTTGTTGACGCCCATAGTCTTTGACATTTTCTGTGATAGACTACCTGCTGCTTTTATTGCTGTTACTCTTTTTACCTATTTATACTTACTCTCTGAGAAGGATTTATGTTAGGATGCATTTAGCTATTTTAAAGTATACAAAACTACATTCTGGAACATTGTCATGACATGATATTTAACTGAAAAATCCACTACGTTTAAGCGCTATAAAAGTCTTTTTTATATATATTAAATGTAGAAGTCACATCATCATTTATTATGCTAGACCTTCATTCTCAAATAGGACAACAAATGGATCAACTAAGTATTTTCTGTCGCATAAAACTTATCTATTTTCTCACCTATGGACTAGTGATCCACCCGACCGAGGGACATGGTCAGTAACTCTAATAACTTATATGTATTATTTTTAACTTAAATTCATAAATCTTTCACATGAAGTAAATATGAGGAAGAGCTGCCTGATTGTCTGCGGATGTCCCTTGCACGACGTGGCATCAAGATGCATATTTTCTCTACTCTAACGTATTTTTGATTACGGAGAAAATGCGGGTTGTGACACCGAACCTGGAGCAACTTTTCAAGCCATTTTCCGGCCACACAACCACCTCCCTGGCTGGCCACCACCGCCACCACCTTCGTTGAGGTGGGGGTTATCGCCGACCGGCGGTACGGCTGCCGGAGGGGCGGATTCTGGTGATCCCGAGTCTTGGATTTTTCCCGAAAAAACCATGAAAACGGAAGCTTTGATCGGGCTCAATTTAGCCCGATCCTTATTCTAAATGAATCCTAAGATCTATCCATATAGAAAGGAGAGGAGGAGGACCTTCAACCGTGCTTGCCGACGAGTGTGGTGATGGTGCACCATGGACGGATCTTGAGCTTGCGGGTGCTTTGCAAATGCATAGTAGGAGGGCTCGAATTCTACAGATAAAGTGTGGAAATTGCTCCCCTCTGCCTGGTGAGGCTTTTAAAACACTCAAATGGGGGGAGGGGAAGGGTGTAGGCTGAAAAGCCATTAATGGCCATGAAAGTAATTTTCGGTCAATGAAAAGCCCACTGAATACAGCCCCTGTGCAACCTATACAACCTCTTTATCTCCTCCTAATTCATCAGGGGAGATGAATCATGCCATTGGAGGTGAAGGGGGAAGCCCCTTGGCCTTCCCTCTCATTTTCTCTCTCCTCCATTAAAGGGGAAAAATGGAGTTTCTCTCTCCTAGTCATCAAGGCCGATTTTGATCTCTCATCCAGCCTATTTACACCCCACTAACTCATATTAATAATAAAATTGAGGTTAGCCCAAGTGGGGGAAATGAGTTTGAGCTTGGGTTAGCCCATTTGGGCTAATTTGACTTAAGACTAGTGTAGAGTTGACCTTGGTCAACATGACCATTTGGGTTGACCCCAATGGGTCCTTGGTGACCCATTGGGGTCTCCTAAGGTCTAGAGAGACTTGGGTAGGGTTGGTTGGGCATCTTGGGGGTCACTCGACCCTTAATTAAGGCACTTTGACCTTCTTGGGGCTAGGTTGACTTGGGTCAACTTAGCCTCTTTGGTTGACCCCAATGGATCATTGGTGACCCATTGGCCTACCTTAGGGCTTGGGAAGGTCTAGGTGGGTCCCTTTGGACAAGGGGATGTTAGTTGACTATGTATGAGCTTAGTTTGACCTGATTAGGGTTTGGGTTGACTTTGATCAACTTGACCATTTTAGTTGACCATAGTGGGTTCCTATGACTCTAATGGACCCTCTAATAGGTTAGTGATGTTGTGGTAGGGTCATGGTGTCATGGTGAAGCCCTATGGTCATCCCTAAGCTAGTACTTGGAATTCTACTATTTGCAGACCATGGTGGTTCACCCATTAACTCCCCAGTTCACCCCAACATTTCTATACTTCTCAGGGTTTGTCATGACCCAGTCATGACAAAACCATCCTAGGGGTCTAGAAGTCTGAGGGATGTTATAAATCCCAATACATAAAAATAAAAATTTCTCGAAATTCACGTTAAGCGTACAGGGTTTCATGCATGAGAAGTAAAATGTAACATCCCGAGAGGTTATAGGGAATACCTGATGTGAAAAGCTCCGGGTATCTTTGCTGCATCAAGTCCTGTGGCTCCTATAACACCCCGAAACTCAAAAGAGCGACGAGTGACGTTTTGGGCAAGATTTGGAATTTGGCAGGAGGCACACGGCCTGGGACACGGGCGTGTCCCAGGGCGTGTCAGGCTGGAGTCGACGATTTGGTCGAGAGGTCGATGATTTTGGAGTCGACGATCGTCGAGCAGAGAACACGGCCTGCGACACGGGTGTGTCTCAGGGCGTGTCGAGCCCGTGTCGACGATCGGCCCGGGGAGTCGACAAATTTCGGTTGACGATGTGTCGAGACAAGGCACACGACCTAGGATACGGGCGTGTCCAAAGCCGCGTCAATTAGTCGACAAATTTCGCTCGACGAAGTGTCGAGACAAGGCACATGGCCTAGGATATGGGCGTGTCCAAGGCCGTGTCAGCAAGTCGACGAACTTCGCTCGACGTAGTGTGGAGACCATGAACACGGCCTGGAGCCCAGGCATGTTCGAGTGGACACGGGTTAGGACACGGGCGTGTCCAATACACGTGTGAGTCTCCGGTTGTTTTTAAGCTGTGTCGATGGAGGCACACGGCCGACCACACGGCCATGTCAGTTGGAACACGGGCGTGTCAGGTCGAACACGGGCATGTTGGATGCCCGTGTGTTATTCCAGGCGCGTCGATTTTGACGGCGAATGAGGGACACGGCCCTGAACACGGGCGTGTGCCAGGCCGTGTTCGGCCTAGGTTTTACTTTTCAGCTACGAATCGTAGCCGTCGTTTCCTTATTTTGGGATCCGACGGTTGGGGATTGCTCCTACTGGGATATACCCGAGATTGGGCATTTGAAACCCTCACTTTTACTTGAGTGGTTCTCTTTCTAAGTCAAGAGAGAGGTGAGAGCAAAGGAAGAAGAAGAAGCTAGATCCGGCCATTGGAGGAGCTTCGAAGCTCCAAATCGCGAGCCGACTTCGGATCTACGGAGGCAAAGATAGTGCGGTGCTTTTCATCCACTTACTTTTCCATGGCGCCAAGGAAGAACGCTAGGGTAACAATTCTCTCCTTGAGCATGCGAAGCTCTCCTTCTTTGCATAGGAAGCTCGCTCCCGCGAGTTTGCGGTGAGTTGGAGGCATTCCTTCTGGTAGATATGTAAAGTCCCCGTTGTGTAGAGTCCATAAGCGAGAACGAATATAAGCATGATGCGTGAAGCCTACCCGGACATGTTGTTCTGGATCGGTGATGTTGCATTGCATAAATGCCAGAGAAGACTCCGTGCGATTTGTTGTTTTTCGGGTTTTTCTACGTGGTAGATTGCAACAGGGAGCCTTGGGGATTAACCCTAAGGTGCACCCGGAAAACTGGGTGGATGCGTGATCTTTCCAACTTGGAGGCCTGAGAGCCAACTTGAACACAACCGAGTTATGTGAATTATGTGACGGAAATGGGACCGAGTTATGTGATCTTGCCAACTTGGATCGTTATAATTTGGTCAGCATTGCTGACCGTTGCTTTTGTTTGCCACCGTGCGGTGGTTTTGTTGCTTGCAGGTGCTGCTGGACCAAGCAGTCAATAGCGGGCTAAAGCCCAAATTGTGAAGCCGGCCCTCGAAGGCCTAATTGGAGTGTTTACTGCTTTTACTCATGTCTGACCGACCTGCGTGCCGTGGTTTGTAAAACATGTAATATTGAAGTAAACCATTTTGTAAGGCCTTAAGGCTTGTACTCGTGTATGTACGGCATAACTATTTGGTATTTTAGTGGACATTCGTGCTCTTTGTGTTGGGTTCTTATTTGCAACTTATAAACTGCTTTCGCTAGAATGCTCTGTGTAGGACGTTGGATTGGTTGGATGGTTTCCATGAGTAACCACCCTGTCTGTCTGTGTTATATGGCATCGGGCCCCAACCAGACCTACTGCTATATGCTATGCGACAGATAGGGGGTGTTACAATTTGGTATCAGACTACTGGTTTTGGTCGGGCTTAAACTGAATTCGTGGCCGAATTCTTTTTAAGGGGTGGTGAGCACATGTGTGTGCGTCATCATTATAACAGTAAAAGAACCCATGAATGTCCACTTAGGAATGAAAATACACGTGTTTGGGAACCTGCGTGTTCCTATAATTGCTGTTTACAATTTTATTTGGTCGCTTAACGGTGTTTTGTACCACTATAGGTGAGCAGAAGTGGTGCTGGGCCGTCGGAACGTCGAGTTTCTGAGGCTAGCAGTGCACCTAATGAAGCTCCTGCAACACCTCTATCGGCTGAGACCATACGATTGGTGGCCGAAACAGTGTTGGCCATGATTAATGCGCAGCCTGCAAGGCAAACGCAGCAGCCCGCTCCTGCGATGGAGCAGGTACCGCTGCAAGCGGCTGAGCCGAGGAGGGTGGAACAGGTAGTAGTGGAGCCGGTGGTGCCAAGGAGGGCAACCGAGAGGCAGCTCAAGCATGTCATGAGCTTTAATCCTCCGGTATTCTCGGGGTTGGGAACCCCATCTCAAGTTGAGGACTCGCTCTCCAGGGTAAAGAGAGTCATGACAGCAATGGAGACGAAGGAGTGACAAATGACCACCATTGCTACGTACCTTCTGGACGGTGAAGCGAGAATGTGGTGGGAAGGATTGGAGCTGCAACTTTTGAGAGGTATGCAACTTATTGGTGTCTCGATGGAGGAGTTCTCGAGATTGTTCTTGGCTATATACCTCCCTTCGGCGCAAAGGATAGCGTTGGAGAACGAGTTCCTGAAGTTGGTACAAGGCGACAGTACCGTGGATGAATATCTCCACGAGTTTACTCGTTTGAGTCGATATGCTAGCTCCACCATTGCGGATGAGGAGCGCAAGATGAATCGATTATACGAAGGGTTGAGAGATGAGTTGAGGTTACTACTCTCGGGGCCGATGACGCAGGGTTTCTTGACCTTGGTCAACACGGCCCGGTCCTTGGAGAAGGACATGAAGAATGTTCAGGCAAAGAAGAGCATTGGTGATTAAAAATCTGAGTTCAAAGTGCCGACTACTTCAAAGTATGGCTATCGGAGATTCTTTAAGAAGCATAGGACTTCGGGTCCAGCTCCTTCATCTGGTGCTTCTGGGGCGACTACGGGTCAAACCTCGGGTGCATGTTTCACTTGTAGAAAGTCGGGGCACTTTGCCTGCGATTGTTGGAGCGGACGTCCCAAGTCTGAAATGAAGCCAAGATCGACTTATGAAGAGAAGGGCAAGGCGGTGGAGTCGACCACGTCCTATTATGCTCCGGCCCAACTAAGGGTGTATCATCTTCCGCCAACAGGAGGCCATCAAACAGGCGGATGTGGTGACAGGTACAGTTTAATTTATAGCAAGTTAATTTCTTTAAATACTTGTTATGCACATGTTACCTTACCACTGCTTGTTTAGGATTTGTTTTGATTTGTGAAAATCCAGCGAGAGCACTCTTCGATACGGGAGCTTCACACTCCTTCTTGTCCGAAGGATTTATATCACGCATCAGAGTCCCTTCTTTGATGGCGAAGGATAAGTTGGATGTGTTGTTGCCCAATGGGTGTTCGATGCGCGCGGATAGAATTTGCGGTGTTAAGATTCGTATTGGGAATCAGGAGTTCGATCTGCAAGCGTCGTTACTTCCGTTGGTGGAGTTCGACGTTATATTTGGCATGGACTGGCTCTCGGAGCAGGAAGCCTATATTGATTGCGGTCGCAAGGAAGTGAAGTTGTGAGCAAGTCGTGAGATGACTTTCACGGGCTTGAAGGGTTGAGCAAGACGTTGATGTCTGCTCTTCAGGTGGTGAAGGCGGTTCGTGCCGGTGCAGAACTGTTCTTTACACTAGTGGAGGTTGCAAAGCCGAAGCCCGCATTGGATAGTATTTCAGTGGTATCGGAGTACCCTGATGTGTTCCCTAGAGATCTTCCTGGAGCCCTGCCTCAACGGGAGATAGATTTCACGATTGAGCTAGTGCCAGGTGCAAAACCTGTGTCACGATCTCCATATCGGCTAGCGCCTAAGGAAATGGTGGAGCTGAAGATTCAACTGCAAGAGTTGTTGGAGCAAGGGTATGTGCGCCCAAGTTCTTCGCCTTGGAGCACGCCGATCCTCTTTGTTAAGAAGAAGGACAGAAGCTTGAGGTTATGTATTGATTATCGGGAGCTCAACAAGTTGATGAAAAAGAACAAGTACCCGATCCCCTGGATCGATGATCTTTTTGATCAGTTGGTTGGGTCGACGGTGTACTCGAAGTTGGATCTCAAGTCTGGGTACTATCAGCTGCGAATAAGGGACAGTGATATCCCGAAGACAGCATTCAGTACTAGATACGGGCATTATGAGTTTACGGTCATGCCGCTTGGGCTGACTATTGCACCGTCAGTGTTCATGGATCTGATGAACAGGACTTTCAGGGAGTACTTGGACCATTTTGTGATCGTCTTCATCGACGATATTTTGGTGTACTCGCAGAGTGAGGAAGATCACTTCAAGCATCTTCATTTGGTTTTGGAGATGCTAAGGAGGAATCAATTGTATGCCAAGTTCTCGAAGTGCGAGTTTTGGTTATCCTCAGTGGCGTTCCTCGGTCATATAGTGAGTGGAGAGGGTATTGTAGTGGATCCGACGAAGATTGTTGCGATACGGGAGTGGCCTGAGCTTGCTACGGTAGCGGAAGTCCGGAGCTTTCTGGGTCTTGCCGGCTATTATAAGCGCTTCGTATAGAACTTCTCGCGGATAGCGTTATCTCTCACTACTTTGACGAGGAAGGAGCAGAAGTTCGTTTGGACGCCGGAGTGCGCACGAGCTTTTGAGGAGTTGAAATGTCGGTTGACCACGATGCCTGTGCTGAGTTCGCCGATTGGGACTGAAGGCTATGAGATTTATAGCGATGCTTCGGGCAGCAGTTTGGGTTGCGTGCAACTACAACACGGAAATGTGATAGCTTATGGCTCGAGACAGCTGAAAGTGCACGAGAGGAATTATCCGGTCCATGACTTGGAGTTAGCGGCCGTGATTTTTGCCTTGAAGCTGTGGAGACATTATTTGTACGGTGTGAAGATTGATATCTACACCGATCACAAGAGGCTGAAGTATCTGATTGATCAGAATGATCTGAATATGCGACAGCGTAGATGGATGGAGTTTCTGGGAGACTATACATTCAAGATCCACTACATGCCTGGTAAAGGTAATGCGGTTACGGACGCATTGAGTCGTCGGGCCCCAGTTCAAGCCAATTGGATGTCGATCCTTGACGAGTGGTTGGTTCGGGAGTTGGAGGCGTTGGAGATTGTTTGTGTGGATAAGCGATTAAGTGCTGAAGCAGTACTGAATTGGACTGAAGTCCAATATGACCTGGCTGATCGGATTCGGCAGGCTTTGGATATGGATGTCCATATAAAGCAGTTCATGGTAGAGGCTCTGGATGTGTCAAATTCCCAATTCGTTGTGGATGACAGATTGCTTTGGAAAGACGGTCGTCTGTGCGTCCCAAGTGTGGGCAATTTGCGGGTGGAATTGTTGTACGAGGCACACCATACCAAGTACTCAATTCACCCGGGGAGCACGAAGATGTACCGCGATATAAAGAAACTGTTTTGGTGGCCGGGTTTGAAGAAGGATGAAGGCGGAATGCCAAAAGCCGGGAGGATTTCTGAAGTCCTTGCCTATTCCGGAGTGGAAATTCGATGACATCTCTATGGACTTTGTGCACGGTTTGCCAAGGTCGCAAAAGGGGAACGACGCCATTTGGGTGGTCATAGATCGGCTAACGAAGCTATCACATTTCATTCCGCATAGGAAGGATGATCCGGGGGAGAAGTTGGCAAAACTGTATGTGGATAATATTTTACGGCTTCATGGTGTGCCGCGCAGCATCATGAGTGACCGAGATGGGCGGTTCACGTCCAATGATTGGAGACTTGTGCAGCAAATGGTGGGAACAAAGCTAAAATTCAGCACAGCCTTCCATCCGCAAACAGATAGGCAGACCGAGAGGGTCAATAGAACTATGGAAGACATGCTTCGCATGTGTGTCTTGGATTTTGGAAAGCAATGGGAAGACCATCTTTATTTGGTGGAGTTCGCGTACAACAATAGCTACAAAGCGAGTATTCAAATGGCGCCCTTCGAGGCCCTATATGGTAAAAAATGTCGCACGCCGTTGTATTGGCTAGAAACGGGTGAGTCAAAGTTGTATAAGCGATTAGAAGTGGAGGATGCTACTTCATTGGTGCGTACCATTCGGGAGAGGTTGCTTATCGCTCAGGACCGGCAAGCAAAGTACTATAATGCCAAGCACAGGAACGTGGAGTTCGCTGTGGGCGACTATGTGTACTTAAAGATCAAGCCGTTCAAGGGTGTCTCGCGGGTGTGGCAATTAAAAAAGCTAAGCCCGAGGTACCTTGGGCCATTTGAGGTTTTGGAGCGGGTTGGTGAAGCAGCCTATCAGTTGAAGCTCTCAGTGGATCTAAGTGGTTTGCATGATGTATTCCATATTTCGGTGCTATGGAAGGAGGTGCAAGAGCCTTCGCAAGTGATCGCGGTTGATCAAGTGCCGGTGGATAGTGGGCTGACGACAAAAGTCAAGCCCGCGCGGATTGAGGACTCGGAGGTCAAGCGGCTACGCAATAAAGAGATCAGGATGGTCAAGATCTGATGAGACAATTGCAGTCGAGAGGAGCTCTCTTGGGAACGAGAGCAGACTATGCTTGATGAGTATCCGAAGTTGTTCCGCTCAGGTACAATTTAATTTTGGTACTTGTCTTTCCTTTATATTATTTCGTGGACGAAATTCTTTTAAGAGGGGGAGAGTTGTAACGCTCCGAAACTCAAAAGAGCGACGGGTGATGTTTTGGGCTAGATTTGGAATCTGGCAGGAGGCACATGGCCTGGGATACGGGCGTGTCCCAGGGCGTGTCAGGCTGGAGTCGACGATTTGGTCGAGAGGTCGACGATTTTGGAGTCGATGATCGTCGAGCAGAGAACACGGCCTGCGACACGGGCATGTCTCAGGGCGTGTCGAGCCTGTATCGATGATCGGCCCGGGGAGTCGACGAATTTCGGTCGACGATGTGTCGTGACAAGGCACAAGGCCTAGGACACAGACGTGTCCAAAGCCGTGTCAGTTAGTCGACGAATTTCGCTTGACGAAGTGTCGAGACAAGCCACACGGCCTAGGACACGTGCGTGTCCAAGGCCGTGTCAGCAAGTCGACGAACTTCACTCGACGAAGTGTCGAGACCGTGAACACGGCCTGGAGACTAGGCATGTTCGAGTGGACATGAGTTAGGACACGGGCGTGTACAATACACATGTGAGTCTCGGGTTGTTTTTGGGATGTGTCGATTGAGGCACGCAACTGACCACACAGGCGTGTCAGTTGGAACACGGGCGTGTCAGGTCAAACACGGGCGTGTTGGATGCCCGTGTGTTGTTCCAGGCGCGTCGATTTTGATGGCGAATGAGGGACACGGCCCTGAACACGGGCGTGTGCCAGGCCGTATTTGGCCCAGGTTTTACTTTTCAGCTACGAATCGTAGCCATTCGTTTCCTTATTTTGGGATCCGACGGTTGGGGATTTTCCTACTGGGATATACCCGGGATTGGGCCTTTGAAACCCTCACTTTTACTTGAGTGGTTCTCTTTCTAAGTCAAGAGAGAGGTGAGAGCAAAGGAAGAAGAAGAAGCTAGATCCGACCATTGGAGGAGCTTCGAAGCTCCAAATCGCGAGCCGACTTCGGATCTACGGAGGCAAAGAGAGTGAGGTGCTTTTCATCTGCTTACTTTTCCATGGCGCCAAGGAAGAACGCTAGGGTAACGATTCTCTTCTTGAGCATGTGAAGCTCTCCTTCTTTGCATAGGAAGCCCGCTACCGCGAGTTTGCAGTGAGTTGGAGGCGTTCCTTCGGGTAGATATGTAAAGTCCCCATTGTATAGAGTCCGTAAGCGAGAACGGACATAGACATGATGTGTGAAGCCTACCCGGACATGTTGGTCTGGATCGGTGATGTTGCATTGCATAAATGCCGGAGAAGACTCCGTGCGATTGGTTGTTTTTCGGGTTTTTCTACATGGTAGATTGCAACAGGGAGCCTTGGGGATTAACCCTAAGGTGCACCCGGAAAACTGGGCGGATGCGTGATCTTGCCAACTTGGAGGCCTGAGAGCCAACTTGAACATAACCGAGTTATGTGAATTGTGTGACGGAAATGGGACTCGAGAGAAGTTTGACCTGCGCATAAGGCTTAAATTGTTGTTGCGATGTGAGCACGGGTTAGATGGAACCGTACCCATTTCTATGTCGTTCGGTTAGAGCCGTTGGCATAGATGAGGGTCTTCGGCGGTCTATGGCTTAAATTGTCGTGACCCATGCCGAGAAGACAAATAGCTCATATGTTTGGCCGTCAAAGTGGCGGTGGTGAGTCCGGAATGTCTATGACTTAAATTGACGTGACATTGGCCGGTTCACTGAGAATCTTCCCTGAGTGCACGGGGTGTGTGGCCGTGCGTGCCTACGCCTGTGATGTTGTGACAATATTATATTGCTCGCTTATGCTAATTGAATGCAGGGAAGGAGCATCGCCGCCCCGAGTTGGGGGCGGGATCGTTATAATTTGGTTAGCATTGCTGACCGTTGCTTTTGTTTGCCACCATGTGGTGGTTTTGTTGCTTGCATGTGCTGCTGGACCAAGCGGTCAATAACGGGCCCCAAATTGCGAAGCCGGCCCTCGAAGGCCTAATTGGAGTGTTTACTGCTTTTACTCATGTATGACCGGCCTGCGTGCCGTGGTTTGTAAAACATGTAATATTGAAGTAAACCATTTTGTAAGGCCTTAAGGCTTGTACTCGTGTATGTACGACATTCCTATTTGGTATTTTAGTGGACATTCTTGCTCTTTGTGCTGGGTTCTTATGCTCATCCCACGCTCCTCCGTGGTCCAAGATGTAGCACCTGATCATATCCTTAACTATATGGTTCACTCGCTCAGTTTGACCATTGGTCTGCGGGTGGTAAGCTGTAGAATATCTCAAATTTGTACCCAAACCATCTTGCAGGCTCCTCCAGAAGCGAGTTGTAAAACGGGAGTCTCGATCCGAAATGATGCTAACTGGCACACCGTGTAAACGGATGACTTCATTCAGATACAACACTGCTATCTTTTTCATCGGATAGTCAATCTTATACGGCATAAAGTGAGCACACTTCGTCAGTCTGTCCACTATAACCCAAACAGAATCAAATCCCCTTGGAGATCTCGGTAAGCCCGTAATGAAGTCCATAGAAATACTTTCCCACTTCCAAGTAGGGATCTCCAACGGAGTCAACGTGCCACCAGGCCTTCCATGATCGGCCTTCACACGCTTGCAAGTGTGGCACTCAACAACAAATCGGGCTATATCACCCTTCATCCCATACCACCAGGCAATCTGCTTCAATTCATGATACATCTTTGTCGATCCTGGATGGTAGGCAACACTGGACCCATGAGCCTCTCTGCAAATCATACCCCTGATGTCTCCAACAGCGGGGATGAAAAACCTGTCGCGGTACTTCAAAGTACCTGCATCATCGATAGAAAAATCCGGCAACTCCCCTCTCTCAGTCCTGAGGTATAAGTGCAGAAGATCCGGATCGTCCTTCTGGTGCAACCTGGTAAGTGCAATCCAAGACGGCTCTGCCACTACCAAACTGCTCTGCATGTCACGGCGTCCCACGGAAATATCCATCGGAGGAACTCTTCCACTAAACGATCGGCGGTGAGATTAAAGATCTTCCCCGTCTTCCGGCTCAGGGCATCAGCCACCACATTGGCCTTGCCCGGATGATACTGTATATCCACATCATAATCGTCCACATACTCTAGCCACCGCCGCTGGCGCAGATTTAACTCCTTATGTCTGAACACGTACTTTAGACTTTTATGATCGGTGTAGATCTTGCACTTAGCACCATAAAGTAAATGTCTCCACAGCTTCAGGGCAAAGATCACTGTTGCGAACTCAAGATCATGTGTGGGGTAGTTCCTCTCATGAGTCTTCAATTGCATCGACCCATACGCAATCACCTTCCCTTCTTGAATCAACACACCTCCGAGCCCAACATGCGAGGCATCCACATATACATCATAGTCCTTGCCCTCCGTAGGCAATGTCAAAACAGGGGCAGAACACAACCTGCTCTTCAGCTCCAGAAACGCCTCCTCGCATTTCTCATTCCAAATGAACGCCGCATTCTTCTACGTCATCTTAGTCAAGGGGGCTATCAAGGTAGAAAAGCCCTCCACGAATCTTCTATAATAGCCGGTCAACCCCAAGAAGCTCCTAATCTCCTTGGGTGTGCTCGGCCTATGCCAATCCATCACTGCTGCGATCTTTTCCGGGTCGACCGAGATCCCATCCTTATTTACCACGTGGCCCAAAAATGAGACCTGAGGCAACCAAAATTCGCACTTGCTCAGCTTGGCGAATAACTTGTGGTTCCTCAACTCCGTTAGAGCCAAGCGCAGATGCTGCTCATGCTCCTCAGCACTGCGAGAGTAGATCAACACATCATCGATGAATACCACCACGAACTTGTCTAGAAAGTCCTTGAACACCCGGTTCATCATGTCCTTGAATTCTGATGGCGCGTTTGTCAAACCAAACGACATAACCAGGAATTCGAAATGCCCATGCCTCGACCTGAAAGTAGTCCGTGGAATTTCCGACTCACAGATCCTGAGCTGATGATAGCCTGAACGAAGATCGATCTTGGAAAACACCGTGCTACCACGCAACAAATCAAATAAATCATCGATCCTCGGCAGAGGGTACCTGTTCTTAATGGTGACTTTGTTCAGCTCCCTATAATTGATGCACAGCCTCATCGACCCATCCTTCTTCTTCACAAATAGAACAGGATCACCCCAAGGCGACGAACTCGGCCTGATAAAACCTTTTGCCAACAACTCGTCCAACTGGACTCGCAACTCCTCCAACTCATGAGGGGCCATCCGATACGGCACCTTAGCAATAGGACGCGTACTCGGCTCCAAATCAATCACAAACTCAACATCTCGCTCGGGGGGAAGACCAAGAAGGTCATCAGGAAAAGCATCAGAGAAACCACGTACAACAGGAATCTCCTCCAAGCGCGGTACACTAACAGCAGCCCTAACCACCGAGACTAAACAAGCAAAACAATCAGAATGAAACAGCTTCTGAGCACATACCGCAGAAATGATAGGAGAATCCTGGCACGGATCAGCATACACACTTCCAGGCTGACCGTTGTCCTTAATGAAGTCCAAGCGCTTCCCTTTTCACTGAATAACCGCATCATACTTATGCAGTGCTTCCCTTTGCACTGAATAACTGCATCATACTTAGACAACCAGTCCATGCCCAGAATAACATCAAAGTCCTATTGCTAAGGTGCCAACTTTCTGATTATAGACGATTGGATCATCTCCACCAAGGAGATGTTTTCGTATTCCGGAATTCTAGAAGCCCAGAAGGTGATCAATAAGCATTGGCTAACTGCTGAACCTCGCTCCTCAAGCCACCAAGGAACCGCTTGACTCGATCTGCTTCAACACTCACCAACCCAGGGGCAAACCGGCTCAACTTGCTGAACTCTGTCTCGTACTCACTGACCGTGAGTTGCCTCTGCTTCAGGTGAAGGAAGTCATTCATTAGTCGGTCACACTCGACCGAAGGCAAGAACTTCCTCAACAGCATCTCCTTGAACAATCCCCAAGAGCGACCGGCCACTAAGCTCTCCTTTTCCCTAAGCCACCAGCTATTATCCAAACCCTTTAGCTGATAGGCGGCTATCATCACTCCCAAATCATCTGCAACACCGGTGTACGAGAACATCTCCTCCATGGAGATCAGTCAATCATCTATAACCATGAAATCTGCCTTCCCATCATATGTAGGAGGGCTAAGTCTCTGAAACTGAGAAATGAAGGCCATCTCCGCTGGCACCACCACTGGAGGTCTCAGGGGAGCAGGAGGGGGAGGGGCAGCTGACCCCCCTGCAGGGTCTTGCACTCCCTGAGTCTGTCCTGCCACAACTGCCGCCAGAGACTGGATCTGGACCTGCATCTCCACCAACTTCCTGGTCAAGTAATCGTTGCTCAACTGCAAGCTCTCGATCACCACATCACTCTGCGCTCCAGAAGTCTCACCCTCAGACAGGGGAGTCGACCTCGTCGAAGGACGTTTTGCCATCCTATGGTCATATCAACATTAGTCAAATCCTGGTACAATAGTTGGAACTAACTACAAGTACAGACAATACATACATAAATATGATCTTAAAACTGCTAAACTTGCTCTGGGAGTTTATTTGAACAAAAATGATGTTATGTCTAACCTAGGATGGTTAACCACCATCATCTAACTCTTGTGCCTAGATCGGGAATGCATGAATTTATATTCTTTTTCTGATTTAAAACCATGTGTGTACATATATCATCCTGCAAATCTTTAGCTTGGCATGTTGTGCTTATGCAATGTTATGCTATGCATGATTGTGATATGCATTCTAAAAAGGCCCCTATGCATGTCATGAGCGGCGTACGCATGAAAATGTTATGCATCTCATACTACATAACATTCTCATGCAACGAAAAAGAAACGTGCTAGTCGCATTCATGTGGTGAGTTTATGCATCTAATACTACATAACCCTCACATGTTGCCCCTATGGTGGATCCATATACAGACACATATTATGCATCTCATACTACATAATATACCTCGTATACTTCATGTTATGCTATGAGTGTAGTGTTCGTGCTTCAGCCAAGATGTGCTGATGACATATCGGTGTGAGTATGATATGATGTTAAACACCTAATACCTACAAGGAAAGGTTGCCCGACAAATTGTCAAGCAACCTCCCTATGATACCAACTGTCACAACCCGCATTTTCTCCGAATTCAAGAAGTATCAGAGTAAGAGAAAACACGTGTCGTGATGCCACGTCGAGCAGGGGATAATTATCGACGCTCAGGCGAACACCATCTAACTAGACTATGAAAATCTCATAAGTTTAATGATTAGAAAATCAGATATAATTTTAAGGGCCGTATCCCTTGGCTCGGTGGATCATCTAGTCCACAGTATAAAAACTATACTTATACACGGTGGAAAATACTTTAATTATTTTTGACATCCTATGAGAGTGCATAAGTGTCCCCTGAGGTCCACTCATACTATGCAAGACTCTAGATTTATTTGATATCATAAGTGGGAAAATGATCTTTTTATATTGCTTAGAAAGTAATGTATGAGTTTTACAAGCATGCTGATCATGAGATATACTTATAATAGTATTTTTATGTTTAAAAGTAACTAGCAACCTAGCATAAATCCTCCCAAGAGCAAGTAGACTATCTCTAACAAGGTAGCAGTAAAAGAAACATATCTAGTATCATAAGGTAAACTACCAGTGGGCGCAAACAAACTGACACGAACCCACTAGCAAGTATGTATGTCTATAAGAAAACAGAAAAACTACCTCACAACAGCAAGAGAAAGATCCCTACAACTCAAGGGATCACCAGCAACACCACAGCAAATCGAGCCGCCTACACGGCTATTAATCAGAACTTGAGGCATTCAGGAAAAAAGGAATACCTCAGCAAGTAAAACAAGAAAATCTGAATTAGGGCATTAAATCAAAATGGAACAAAGAGAGTAAGTAAACATGACAGTAAAATCAAACACTGTCCAAAGTAAGCAAAAGTACACCAAGTACCAGGCAACAACAACAAGCCCTGCCCAAATCCTGCAGAGGCTACAAGGCAAAAGATAAGAAAACTTGCCACAATATGTTGCATTCTACAAGGAAGAAACACCTAACAATCCTAATTTGTGAGTTAATGGCAGTAATAAACAACATGGACCTGATTTGGTGACCAAAAACAGTCCCCCAAGCAAAACAGTCCCAACTAAAAATAAAATTTCACTGTGTCAGCACAAAACCAACACAAACCCAGCCCGTACCTGGGATTAAAAGGGTGACGGCCACAGCAATACCCAGCCCGTACCTGGGACTAAAAAGTGGCGGTCATGGCTCGCACACAAAACATCCCGCTCCTTTAGAGCGTCAAAACACCACTACCTGCCATAACCCACGATTCGGCCCTCAAAACAAAGGAAGAACGAAAGGCCGACAAGACATCCCCCCTAGGAGGTAATCACTCGGGAAGAAGAGAAACCGAAAAGGAATAAATCCCAGCTTACAGGAATCGTCGATCTCCAGCCACAGGAAATCGTTGAACTTCGTTCGACGATTTTCCTTTCGTCGAACACAAGCACGGGAAAAATCGTCAAACGTCGTTCGACGATTATCCTTTCGTCGATCACAGGTCACAGGAAAAATCGTCCAACGCCGTTCGACGATTTTGCGTTAACCGCAGGCCACAGGAAATCGTCGAACTCCGTTTGACGATTTTGCGTTAAACACCGGACACAGAAAATCGTCGAACTCAGTTCGACGATCCTCGTTAAACTCAGCTCGACGATCCTCGCCAAACTCAGGTAACTGGAGATCGTCGATCTCAGTTCGACGATCATCGTCGAACTCAGGTCAAAAATCTTCGTCGATCTCAAGCAACCAGAGATCGTCGATCTCAGTTTGACGATCCTCGTTGAACTCAGGTCGACGACCTTCGCAGAACTAGCTGCGTTGAGTACACCGCAATACTGAACAACCACCTTCATTTCTGACCAATCCTCTTAGCCTAATTCGATCCTATTACTCGCAAAGTAAGTATGAAAACCCACTCCTACTAGTTCTAGGGCTGATAGGCTAATTTCTACCCAAACCGAGATTAATAGGGAACAATTTGATAAAAACAAACAAGACTACAACAACCCGGCCGGAAATTTGAGTTTCAGAACTTGAGATAATGCAAAAAAAGAAACATAAAGGAGCATTTATGGCTTAAGATCCACATGACTTTGACGGAAAAACAGGGGAACATAAGCAATCTCGGGAAATCATGAATGATTACAGCCAATATGACCATGAAAAGGAGAAGAAAAACTTGGCAAAGGTAGGAGCACCACTTGCCTCAAATTCCAGCGATTTATCTTGCACAGCCCTTCCTCTCTCTCTCGGCTCCAGCCGCAACAGCACCTAACAGGATTCTAAAGTTTTAATGGCGGAGAAAGATCAAACCAAAAATTCTGAGATCCCTAGAAACACCATGAAAATTGAATATCTTACCGTAGGAATGAAGGTCTAGGTGAGAGTAATCCAAATCCGCTTTCGGAATCGAATTCCGTCCACTAACGTTCCCAGAATCGGCGTCTGAAGGGTAGCAGGGTTGGCGGTTTTTTTCTTCCTCTCGAACAGGAAACGGTTAAACTCTCACGGAAGGAGAAGATGTAAAGTCTCGATTTTTTCTTGAGACTATATATATTTATGCATGGACAAACCTTATCAGCCCTAACAGACACCTAAAAGCCACTGGATTCCTTCAAGCTTTATAAATTAATTATTTGCATCCATTATTATCAACACAATCAAAATGACGCGAAAATCGAACCACCTCAGAATCCGACGAAATCCACACCGTAGCTAATTACCTATGCTACGAACGCAACGGCGAAGTCGAAATCAACTTTTGACGAACAAAACTCGGGTTATCACTACCCGAAGCCAAAACACAAGCATCCCCTGAGAGGCCTCACCGGTCACCAACACAGACCCGGCTTGCTAGGGGATCTTGCCAAAAAGGCTGCCAACAACCATACAAGGAGCCTAAAGAGCTAAAACCACGCTCTAACAAACGGTACATGCCGGAAACGCGTCAACGTAACGTCCAACGATAATTTAATAATCGCTGAAAAATCGGGGCCGTTATAGTTAATTCGCATGAGCGTGATGCAGGCCATCATTTTGGCCCGGTTGAGCTTTATACCGTTCCTAACGTCATATCCTCACTAGCCCTATTGTGCCTACCGCTTCTTTTGATTCAGCTCCACCATTATTTCATCAAAGCCTCAAAGTCGATCCTAGTCGCACTCCCAAGTCGATGCTTTAGTGTTTTACATTTTCATTTGTGGTGTTGATGTGGTGATATTACTTGTGAATTTGTGGATGTGCTCAAAAGTTTTCATTTGCTGAGTTTGTTAAAGAAAAAAAATTCAAAAAATATATATATATAAAGTAATTGTGAAAAAAAAAGAAAAAGTATAATTGAAAATTTTATTTGAGATGAGATCATTTTTTGGAGTAGGCGGACACCCATATGTTAAAAATTAAGTCTGGGGGTGTGGTGTACCTCCATGTATTTTGGTTAAAGGATAGATTCATTTTATGCTAGCTCATTTGTGTTAGGTGTGTAGCCTTCTTATTTATCTTTTGTTTGATCCCTAGTTTGATTTGGGATAGATTCACTAAGTTAGGATCTTGTGACCCATCATGTATAGTCTGGGTCATAGTTGTGTCCTAGAGTCTAGGCCAATTCCTTAGTTTCAACATCACATGGACCAGCCATCATCAGACTGCCAGATACTCAAGACTTAGAGATTTTCTAGAGACTCAGTAAAATGAGTTCGACGTTCGTCGAACTCAGGTCGACGATAGTCGTCCTCAGCTCGACGATCTCAAAGAAAATTCTCTGAGCTGGGATCGACGAACTTGATTCTCAGGTCGACGATCTTTGGACTCTACATTCAGCATTCCAAGTCCAGACTTTGTTCTCTAGACTCAGGTCGATGAACTTAGTTCACTGCTCGACGAATTCTGGGTTCTCTACTTCAACTTATTATTCCAGAAGTTTCTCATTTTTCTAAGTCTAGAATCAACTTCAGTCGACGAATTCAAGATTCTCAGCTCGACGAAACAGATTCTCAGGTCGACAATTTCTGGGTACTTCAACACTTCACACCAGAAGTTTGTGTCGACACCAGAAGCAAGACTTGTGTCGACACTAACAACAATTGTGTCGATACACAGGACTTATGTCAACACACTCTAGATTTCTGTCAACACAACAGCCATATCGAGACAAGAAGTAATTATATCGACACCAACAGCAATTGTGTCGACACACAGGACTTATGTCAACACACTCCAGATTTCTATCAACACAGCAGCCATGTCGAGACAAGAAGTAATTATGTCGACACCCAGGACTTATGTCGACACATTCCCTAGAAGTTATGTCAACAAGTTGTCAGGTCGACGAAATCAGCTATCAGCTCAACGAACTCCAGACACAGAATGGGCAAAGTTTCAAGAGAGTGTAGTTATGTTTTCATCTCGACGATCTTGGAACTCAGCTCAACGAATAGAAGCTATCTGGTCGACAAAAACAACTTCTCAACTCGTCGAACTGTGGACTCAGCTCGACGATTTCTGTTATATGTTCGACGAATCTAGACTTAGTCATTTCCAGTCTTCTGTCCCTTTCCTAATGCAATAATTCCTGAGTAATTAATGCTTCAATATTCTATGAATATAACTGTTAGACAAAGCATTAATTATGGTCTTCTCTAGAATTATTGCTTGCCGTTTTTCCATGGGACAGTTGAGAAAATAAATCAATGCAGTTTATTCTCAAGGTCGTCAGCATTGATTGCAGAGGAATTCAAATTTCAAATGAGAATTTCCAAACAAAAAATATAAAAGAGTTTCTTCTTCCTTCCTAAAAAAAGAGCAGAATACACATAGAATAGTAGAATAGAACATAGACACACAGACAGAAAATTACAATCAGTCTGCAACAAGAAACTCTCTGCTCTCTCTCTTAGAACTCTAATACAGTAACTCAAGAAGCCCTAGACCAGAAGAACATCTGCTACCTGAAGAAGAAGAAGAACAATCAATCAAAATCAAGAGTCTCCATTCTTCAATTCTCCGGAACACTTCAAAGGACAACACCTATTCCATATGTCAAGAAGTTCCTGAAGATCTTTCTGGTCAAGGCTGTTAAAGATTGAAGACATATCACCCTGAAGCAAAGCTCCAGATTTCCATGAACCATTCTACATCATAGGGGGAGCCATTTGCTAAAATCATATCCACAAGTCTTCTCAGTTGTGTATTGAGAAAGAGAAGACCATATCATCTCTCACCCCCCCCACTGTATAAAGGGTTATAACTCCCTTCAAAAGTTATTCTTGGTTGCAAGTCACCTGACCAAAAGACTTGAGGTTTGGTTTTTGAGCACCTGATCAAAAGCTCATTGGTGTCAGGCATCTGATCAAAAATCTGAGTGGATTCCTATCAGGGTGGTAGAAGAGTGGATGTACCCAGGTTGGGGAACCACTATAAATTTCTTGTGTTGTCTGGTTGCCCCTTATTTTTGTTCTTGTTGTGTTTGTGCTTTCTAGGATTGCTGTGATTATATTTTATTAAGTTGTTTATACACTTTCACAATTACAGCAAAAGCTGTAAAAGATTTTAAGGATTTAAGAATACTCTATTCACCCCCCTCCCCTCTAGCATATTTCAGATCTAACACATCACTTTCAATTGGTATCAGAGCAGGATTCTGTTGGAGTTACCATTGTGATCTGGAAGTGATCAAACATGTAATCTCACTGCCAATGCGATATGAGCCTGCAGGGTCGCACATAAGAGATGTGGAGAAGTTGGATGATTGACTGTGTTGGTAAAGGTTACCAATCACCGACCTGAATGGGGTTATGGGCAAAGTGTTGCCTTAAAGGATCGTCGGGTTGGGCAAATGTTTCCTTGAAGGACTGGTGAGAATAGTCGACCGAGGGTCGACAAGAATCGTCGAGAATGGTTCTCTGATTCTCGACGATCGACGAGAATCGTCGACCGCAGGTCGACGGTCGACGAGTATAGTCCACCCCGCGTTCGGCGAGAATCGTCGAGTATTGTACTCTGATTCTCGCCGATCCTAGGTGATACTCGCCGACTGATTCTCGCCGAACCTGCTAAATGATTCTCGCCGATCGTCGCCGATTCTCGCCGATTGATACTCACCGATTCTGGAACCCTATTTCTGGGTGGTCTGCGGATAGCGAAATTCCTAAGTCTATTTATGCCTTTGGTATAAAAGGGACACTTAGGGTTTTCGGGATTTATGCTTTTAGCTTTTGGCAGCCGATCGAAATCGACGGAAGCCGTTCCGCCCTTCGTTCCGCCGATCCCGAATCCCGCCGACGGAAGGGTTCCGCCGCCGTGCTCGCTCCGTCGACCTCCTCCTCTCCGGCGACTGTCGCTGGTGTTGCTTTTCCTGGCGCGGACCTAGCAGTCCGTGGAATAGCAAGGTGCGGTTGTTCTCCTTCCTGATAATCCGTGCGACGGATAGATCGGCGTTCTCCCGCTCGTGTGGATTTCTGCAGAGACGTGGATATTATTCCACGTAGAACTCGCCACTAGCAAGAAGACGAAGTTTGGAGCATCTCCGTTGAGTTGTGACTCAACGCCACCGAGGTAATTTTTGCCTAGTTATTTGTTAACTTCTTGATTCAATTATCATGGCCCGATCCCATTTCTTTTGGGTTTTCTTGATGTTTTTATTCTTCCGTTGCGTGCACAAGCGTTGTTCCATCCTCATAGAGAAACCCAACAGTGGTATCAGAGCGAGGTTTCGGCCATGATTGTTGAATTGGAAGTTTTGTTATTCCAGTGCGTGTAAACCTAGGGATTTAGAGGTGTTCTAAATGTCTAGATTTAGTCTTGGTACCCCGCTAAGAACTTCTGGAATTTCGGGGAAATTTCTAATTGTTAGAAATTGTAGTCTCCTTAGCAGTAACCATCCCTCAAGTTTGTTTTGGATTTTGAATCCAACATATAAAGATGAGCTTGTCTACTGCTTTAAGTTGAGTTGTCTTTGCCTTTGTCCAATGCATGTAAATCTGAGGATTTGGAAGTTTCCGGATGTTCAGATTTAGCCCTTCCTTCTATCAAATGTTGATGGTGTCAGGATGTGCACATAAGGGATGCATGTGGTTTAGGAGAATTGTTTTTCTTTGAATGTGCACATTGATCAAATGTTGATCATGATCAACTGTTAACCTATAATTAAAATCCCTTCATCAAATATTAAGTGTTCGGATGCCTTCCGATGGATGACACTCTTCCTGCCTCGATCGATGAAGTGTGGGCTTGCCAAAGCAAGGTGCATTAATCTATCTTGGTAAGGGTGCGAGCGGATAATTGTGATATCCCACTGTCGACATCGGGTCCAACTTAACTAGGTGACCTCAAAGGTTGAGTGCCTAGAGGCATTGGGTTGGCATGCACCATATGATGGATGCGAATAAGGAGTTATTCACCAACCATACAAGAATTGCATGAGGATGCAATTGGCAAGCATTGTCTACCTAAATAACCGCATCGTGAGAGGAAAGCCAAAGCTGACTCATTGTGTTGGTGAAATACGGATCTTGTCCACTAAGAGAGTAGCTCGCATGAACTCTCTGAATTGTTAGTAAGGGCTATCATTTCGAATAAAATAGTGGGAGTGTTTTAATTGAAGTCCAAATTAAAATAAATTGTATTTGAAATTTTGGTACTGATTTTATTCTACATAAATTCTTGTAGAATTCCATGGCAAGTGTTTCACACTCCACGTTGTCTCTGAGAGCCATCCTTGAGAAGGATAAGCTCAGTGGGACAAATTACATGGACTACTATAGGAACCTGAGAATTGTTCTCAGGCAAGAGCGAAAGCTCTATGTCTTGGAAGAAGAAGCCCCCGAGGTGTCGACCGGGAACTCTTCCCGTGCTGAGAAGGATACTTATAAGAAGTATACTGATGATGCTTTAGATGTTGAATGCCTTATGCTTGCCACTATGAACTCTGAGCTTCAGAAGCAACATGAGAACATGGGGTGCAAGGAGATTGACGAGCATCTCAAGAAAATGTTTCAAGGGCAAGCTCGTCAAGAGAGGTTCGACATCATAAAAGCGTTGTTTCAGTACAAGATGGGAGTTCGAGACTCAGTAGGGACTCACGTACTCAAGATGATTGGGTATATAAAGAACCTTGAAAGGCTGGATTTTCCTCTTGGTCAAGAGTTGGCCACAGATCTGATCCTGCAATCGTTGCCGGACAGTTATGAGCAGTTCGTCTTGAACTACAACATGAATGAAATAGACAAGACACTGTCCGAACTCCTAGGCATGTTGAGAACTGCCGAAATCAATATGAAGAAGGCCAAGCCTGCCAGCCCCATACTGATGGTGCATAAGGGCAAGGACATGGCCAAGGGCTCCAAGAAGACGAAGGTGGGACCTAAGTCATACCTTGAGCCCAAGTCTTCAGCACTGATGAAAAAGAAAAGCACGGTGAAGGAAGGGAAATGCCACCACTGTGGCAAGGCTGGTCATTGGAGGAGGAACTGTCCTTCGTACATTGAAGGTCTGCAGAAATTGAAGGGAGGTATGTCTTCCGCTTCAAATGTCTACGTTATAGAGATAAACCTTTCTGCTCCTTCATCTTGGGTATTGGATACCGGATGTGGTTCTCACATTTGTACAAATGTGCAGGAACTTGGAAGGAGAAGATTGCTGAGTAAAGGGGAGGTGGACCTCCGCGTCAGCAATGAAGCAAGAGTTGTTGTTGTAGCCGTAGGGGTTTACCGTCTTTCTTTGCCCAGTGGGCTTGTAATAGAACTAGATAATTGTTATTTTGTTCCGGTCATAACTAGAAACATTATATCTATTTCATGTTTGGACATGATTGGATTTTCTTTTATAATTAAGAACAATTGTTGTTCTATATTTAAGAATGATGTTTGTTATGTTGTAGCCCAATTGTTTAATGGTCTTTATGTTTTGAACTTGGACCATCTGATCTGTAATGTAGAAAATAATAAAAGACTAAGAACGAATGACTCGAACCCTACTTTTCTCTGGCATTGTCGTTTGGGCCATATCAACGAGAAGCGCATATCCAAGCTCCATAGAGATGGACTTTTGGACTCATTTGATTATGAATCATTTGAGCGATGCGAATCTTGTTTGTTAGGCAAGATGACTAAAGCTCCTTTCACTAGTTATACTGAGAGGGCTGAGGATCTCTTGGGTGTTGTACATAGTGATGTATGCGGACCAATGAGTTCCATGGCTAGAGGTGGGTATATCTACTTTGTTACATTTACTGATGATTTCAGTAGATACGGATATGTGTATCTTATGAAGTGCAAATCCGAGACCTTTGAAAAGTTCAAAGAGTTCAAGAATGAAGTAGAAAACCAGTTGGGTAAAAGGGTTAAAGCACTCCGATCTGATCGAGGTGGCGAATACCTGAGTCATGAGTTCCGTGATCATCTGAAAGAGTGTGGTATTGTATCACAGCTCACTCCACCTAGAACACCACAACATAATGGTGTGTCTGAGAGGAGAAATCGTACTCTGTTAGACATGGTACGTTCGATGATGAGTCATGCAGACTTGCCTGTTTCCTTTTGGGGTTTTGCTTTAGAGACTGCTGCAATGACATTGAATCGCGCTCCAACGAAAACGGTTCTGAAGACACCATATGAGATATGGATTGGGAAGCGTCCTATTATGTCGTTCATTAAAATTTGGGGCTGTGAGGCATACGTGAGACGTCAAATGCCTGACAAGCTGGAACCCAAATCGGATAAATGTTATCTGGTGGGATATCCTAAGGAAACGAAAGGGTATTACTTTTACCTACCGTCTGAGGGCAAAGTGTTTGTCGCAAGGACTGGTGTCTTCTTGGAGAAAGAGTTCTTATCAAGAAAGACTGAAAAGGTAGAGTTTGAAGAGGTTCAAGTACCACATGTAGTGAATGAACCGGAATTGGATTCTGAGACAGGACTACAAGATGTTGTAGCTAGAGAACCTGCTCAGGGAACACAAGTCCTACGTAGATCTGGTAGACCGAGGTTTGAGCCTGAGAGATATGGATTTCTCGTGTCTCAAATAGGTAATGTGTTGCTTACGGATCATGATGATGAACCAGCAACCTACCAAGAGGCTATGAATGGACCGGACTCCGACAAATAGCTTGAGGCTATGAAATCCGAAATGGACTCCATGTATGCAAACCAAGTTTGGAACTTGGTGGAACCACCTGAAGGGGTACGACCCATAGGGTGCAAGTGGGTCTTCAAGAAGAAGATCGACATGGATGGGAATGTACAGACATTCAAAGGCCGACTGGTGGCTAAGGGTTTCAAGCAAATTCATGGTATTGACTATGATAAGACCTTTTCCCCTGTTGCCATGGTAAAGTCCATAAGGATATTGCTTGTTGTTGCTGCGTATTATGACTACGAGATTTGGCAGATGGATGTTAAAACGGCTTTCCTTAATGGAAAACCTCCTTGAGGAAGTGTATATGACACAACCCGAGGGTTTTGTATCCCCAGATGAAGCCACTAAAATATGCAAGCTGAATAAGTCCATCTATGGACAGAAACAGGCCTCTCGAAGTTGGAATCTTCGTTTTGATGAGAAAATCAAAGAGTTTGGTTTCATCAAGAATGAAGATGAGCCTTGTGTTTACAAGCGAATCAGTGGGAGCATTGTTGTCTTCCTGATATTGTATGTAGATGACATACTGTTGATTGGGAATGACATTCCTACCCTGAAAGTTGTTAAGAACAACCTAGGGAACTGCTTTTCAATGAAGGATTTGGGTGAAGCGACTTATATACTCGGTATTAAGATCTATAGAGATAGATCGAAGAAGTTGCTGGGTTTGACCCAGAGTACGTACATCGAAAAGGTGTTGAAGCGGTTCAACATACTTGAGTCCAAGAAAGGATTTTTGCCCATGTCTCATGGTGTGAATCTCTCTAAGGACCAGTGTCCGAAGTCTTGTGAAGATAAGGACCGCATGAAGTTGATTCCATATGCTTCGGCAATTGGATCAATCATGTACGTGATGTTATGTACTCGACCCGACGTCTCCTTTGCTTTGAGCATGACTAGCAGGTATCAGTCAGACCCCGGTGAGTGTCACTGGATTGCAGTCAAGAATGTCCTGAAGTACTTGAGAAGGACTAAGGATGTGTTCTTGGTGTATGGTGGAGAGGAAGAGCTCGTTGTAAGTGGTTACACGGATGCTAGCTTCCAAACTGATAGAGACGACTCCAAGTCTCAGTCAGGTTTTGTGTTTTTCCTGAATGGAGGAGCTGTGAGCTGGAAGAGTTTCAAGCAAGAGACAGTTGTTGATTCTACAACAGAGGCCGAGTATATCGCCGCAGCTAATGCGGCGAAGGAGGCTGTATGGATTAGGAAATTCATCGGCGAGCTTGATGTAGTTCCTAGCATTGTTGGTCTCGTAGTTCTCTACTGTGATAACAATGGTGTAATTGCACAATCTAAGGAACCTAGATCTCATCAGCGCTCCAAGCACATACTTCGACGGTTTCATCTTATTCGTGAGATTGTCGAACGAGGAGATGTAAACATTTGCAGAGTGCCGACTGAGGAGAACATTGCGGATCCACTGACAAAGCCTCTCGCGCAGAGAAAGCATGATGGTCATACTAGATCGATGGGTATATGATACCTAAATGATCAACTCTAGTGAGAATCTTGTGGATTGCATGTATACTTGTATTTTGTTGGTCATTTGTTCATATGATGAACATTGTACCTAGTTTTTCTTTTACAATTAATGGCAAGTTCTTTTATTATGAGTTTTTTTATATGATAGTTAAATGTTAACATAATAGATACCCTTAGAATGTTCGCTTCCATGGGACATCAAGTACGTGACTTGAATGTGAGATCCCATGATTTATTGGAAGCTTCATTCTTAAAAGGTCCCTGGTCGAGTATCATCATAGAAGCTGAGGGTGATGATGGTACATGAAGACTAGCACGTGCGTTGACTGATGATTGGTTCTCATAGGTCACGATATTGTGATATCAAGTCATCACGTGGGTACTTGTTAGTGAACAAATTGTACTGGACAGACCCAACCTGAGACTACTCTGTGGATTGTCATCCAATCGTGTCACGAGTAGGTCTCAATTGACAATGGTGTTGTGGTCCTTTGACCTGAAGTCACAGCATTCATCAAGTGAGGAAGAGCGTGCTTTGATGCCATCTAAAGTCTTCCTTGAGAAAGGTTGATGATAAGGGTGGTTGTTGGGCATGTTACGAATCATTTGGGTGTTTGTGTGTGAGCAGATATGGGATTTGTCATTTTGTATGACAGGAGTTGCATCCATGGGCCCCTTGATGGAACTGGACTGAGAAATGCATGGCCATGCTTGGTTGAGTCAATATGTGATATTGGACTCACCATTCTCTGGAAGTCCGTCCTAGATCAAGAAACTTGAATTGAGCTATTACGAGGGTGACACGGTCCATGCCTCTAGTTCTTTCCGGATGTAAGGGACAAAGGGACAAAGACAACGCTGATACATTGGTCATAAAGGCTTATGAGTTATAATCTCTTATTGCTTGGGGAGCAATGATGCATTGCTAGATGCCGCTCATTGTTTGTGAGGTTTTTGATTTGATACTTTCGAGATCAAGTGGGAGTCTGTTGGAGTTACCATTGTGATCTAGAAGTGATCAAACATGTAATCTCACTGCCAACGCGATATGAGCCTGGAGGGTCGCACATAAGAGATGTGGAGAAGTTGGATGATTGACTGTGTTGGTAAAGGTTACCAATCACCGACCTGAATGGGGTTATGGGCAAAGTGTTGCCTTAAAGGATCGTCGGGTTGGGTAAATGTTGTCTTGAAGGACTGGTGAGAATAGTCGACCGAGGGTCGACAAGAATCGTCGAGAATGGTTCTCTGATTCTCGACGATCGACGAGAATCGTCGACCGCAGGTCGACGGTCGACGAGTATAGTCCACCCCGCGTTCAGCGAGAATCATCGAGTATTGTACTCTGATTCTCGCCGATCCTAGGTGATACTCGCCGACTGATTCTCGCCGAACCTGCTAAATGATTCTCGCCGATCGTCGCCGATTCTCGCCGATTGATACTCACCGATTCTGGAACCCTATTTCTGGGTGGTCTGCGGATAGCGAAATTCCTAAGTCTATTTATGCTTTTGGTATAAAAGGGACACTTAGGGTTTTCGGGATTTATACTTTTAGCTTTTGGCAGCCGATCGAAATCGACGGAAGCCGTTCCGCCCTTCGTTCCGCCGATCCCGAATCCCGCCGACGGAAGGGTTCCGCCGCCATGCTCGCTCCGTCGACCTCCTCCTCTCCGGCGACTATCGCTGGTGTTGCTTTTCCTGGCGCGGACCTAGCAGTCCGTGGAATAGCAAGGTGTGGTCGTTCTCCTTCCCGATAATCCGTGCGACGGATAGATCGGCGTTCTCCCGCTCGTGTGGATTTCTGCAGAGACGTGGATATTATTCCACATAGAACTCTCCACTAGCAAGAAGACGAAGTTTGGAGCATCTCCGTTGAGTTGTGACTCAACGCCACCGAGGTAATTTTTGCCTAGTTGTTTGTTAACTTCTTGATTCAATTATCATGGCCCGATCCCATTTCTTTTGGGTTTTCTTGATGTTTTTATTCTTCCGCTGCGTGCACAAGCGTTGTGCCATCCTCATAGAGAAACCCAACAGATTCCCTTGCTAAGGAGACAGAGACTTCAACCACAAATGAAGAGCTGATGAGTCTTTTTGCCAAAAGATTCTAGAAAATGGCAAGGAAAGACTTCAGGAGAAAGTTATCAAGGCATGATGACAAGCCAAGGTATGATAAAACACCAACTAAAGAAGTGGTGTGTTTTGGTTGCAGGAAACCTGGACACTTCATCTCTGACTGTCTAGAGAATCAGAAGAAGGAGAAGAGAAGAGAAAAAGACACAAGAAGACAGCACAACAGCAAGCCTTCTTCCAGCAAATATAAGAAGAAGGAGAAAGGCTTTGTGGCTAAATCTTGGAGTGAGACTGAGGATGAATCAACATCTTCCAGCTCCAGTGAAGATGAAGAAGATGCAAGGGCCAAAGAAGTCTGCCTAATGGCCATTGATGCCTCCAGGAGCCACTCAGAAGAAGAAGATTCAGATAATGAAGCAGCCTCAGAATCTGAAGCTGATCAGGTAATATCTTCTTTTGATTACAGTTCTGATTCATTTAAATCTGAATTCAAAACCATATGCATAGATTTAATTAACTTAGAAAAGGAAATCAAGACTCTTAGGGAAAAATTAGGAAACCTAGAAAATGTCAATTCTGAAAATAATAAGTTAAAGGATGAATTAACCCTAGCTAATGAACAAATCATATTATTAAAAACTGAGTTATGTGAGGTTAAATAACTTGAGTAAACTCTCAATGGGAGAAGCCTCAAGTTGATGGACATCACAAGCCTTGTAAATGTCAGGCTTAATGGCAAGCTGGGCTTGGGTGGCTCATCAAGTTTGCCCCCCATCCTCAAGAAAAATATTCTGACTACTCCTATTAAATTTGTTTCTGCAAAAGGGAAAGAGAAAATAAACAATAAACCAACCATAGATCAAATACCAAAATCAATAGGTCAGAACAACAAAAATCAGAAAACTACTAAAAACAAGGTTCAGCAGAATTCGTCGAACTCAAATCGAGGAAATGTTGCATGTTCGTCAAACCCCACTCGACGAACGCTGAATGCAAACTATAGCTATAATTATTTGTCTAACTGCGATCGACGAACTCTGTATGGTTCGTCGAGCAAAGGTCGACGAACGTGGGGCATAGAAAATGAATATGTTCATTCTCTGGGCAGAGATCGACGATCTCAACCCAATTCGTCGAACTCTGGTCGACGAACTCACAGAAATTTGTCGAACCCAGAAAGACTTAACAGGAATGTTAATTATAACAGCAACTCTAATAATTCTAGAAAACCATTTAATCCTATAGCTGATTGGGTAATACCACCTAGACGATATCACCCTCTAGGATATAAATCTCTACCAGAATTTTCTGTTATATCTAGTTTTTCATATCAACAATACAAAGGACCCAAGGTTACCTGGGTCAAGAACAATTAATTATTTTTCATTGTAGGTGAAGAGCTGTCCAGTAAATAATCAGACATGGTACCTGGACAGTGGATGTTCCAAACATATGACTGTCAGCAAGAACATCTTAACCAACTATAAGTCCAAGCTAGGACCAAAGGTTATCTTTGGTGATTCAAAATGTGGCCAGTTTGAAGGTTTTGGATAAGTGAAGATTGGAGCAGTCACTTTCAAGAAAGTGACATATGTTAGAGAACTCAAGCATAACCTCATCTCCATAAGTCAGTTATGTGATGAAGGTTATCTGGTACACTTTAACTCATCTTCTTGCACTATTGCTAATAAGGAAAAACAAACGGTTTTAATTGGGAATAGACAAGGTAAAATATACTTAGTTGATTTTCTTTCTGCCAAGTTGATATATGTTTACTTGACATAACTAGTAATCAGAATGATTTATGGCACAAAAGGCTATGTCAGGTAAACTTGAAAAATATTGCTAGGCTATCAAAAGACAACCTTGTTAGAGGTTTACCTTCTGGTCCCTACAAGAAGGAAGGCCTTTGCAGGGCTTGTCAACTAGGCAAGCAAACTAAATCTAGTTTTAAATCTGTTAATAAAAGTGATTCACCTAGGATTTTGTATTTGCTACATATGGATCTCTTTGAAACCATTGTTTTACAAAGCTTATGAGGGAAATCCTACACCTTAGTTATAGTGGATGACTTCTAAAGCTTCACTTGGGTGTCCTTTCTGAGATCTAAGTCAGATACCTTCAAGATTCTTACAGATTTTCTCAGGACCATACAGATTGAGTTCTCTACTCATGTTGCATTGATCAGAAGTGATCATGGCACAGAGTTTGAGTCTCTTCCTATGCATGAGTTCTGTGAGAAGGAAGGTATCAGGCATTGCTTCTCAGCTCCTAGAACTCCCCAACAAAATGGGGTAGCTGAAAGGAAAAATAGGACACTAATTGAAGCTGCAGGTGCATTACTTGCAGATGCTTACATGCCTCTAACCTTTTGGACAGACGCTGTAAACACTGCAAATTATGTCCTGAACAGAAGCCTGATACATAAACTAAAGAACAGGACTCCCTATGAATTACTTAAAAGGAAGCAACCTAAAATCAACTATTTTAAAGTATTTGGATGTATATGTTATATTCACAACAACAATAAAAGATACATTAGAAAGTTTGAGGCTAAGGGTGAAGAGGGAATCTTTCTAGGATATTCCCAAGTAAGCAAAGCCTATAGAGTTTTTAATAAATCATCTCTAAAAATTGAATAATCTATTCATGTTACATTTTATGAAGCTAACATGTCTTGCAAGGAGAAAGAGATTTCTACCAAAAGCACTTTGTAGGTACCTCACTTGTGTGAGAGTTTGGATGGACTTAACCTCACACAAGAGGTTCCAACACATCCTTCTTCACAAGTCACTAAAGAAAGTGAAGATGAAGGCACTGAAGGAATTGATCTTCCCCCAACAGCAAACATAATTCCACAAGAGGAATTAGTTCCTAATACTGTTGTAGAACCAACTCCACCCACTGATCTTGTCACACTAAGGGATCACTCCAGATCTCAAGTGATTGGAGACATATCAGCAGGTGTACAGACAAGGCATCAACTCAACCAAGATGTGATGCATGCATGTTTTCTCTCTCAGGTTGAACCTCTATCCATCCATGATGCAGAGCAAGATCCCCACTGGATCATTACAATGCAGGAGGAATTAAACTAATTTGAGAGATGTAGAGTTTGGGATTTGGTTCTAAGACCCGAAAACTACCCAATAATTGGAACCAAATGGGTTTACAGAAACAAGCTGGATGCCCAAGGAATGATTGTGAGAAACAAGGCTAGGCTTGTTGCTCATGGATATAGGCAAGAGGAAGGAATAGATTATGACCAAACTTTTGCACCTGTGGCAAGGCTAAAGGCAATCAGAATATTTCTTGCCTATGTAGCCTTCAAGAAATTCAAGGTCTATCAAATGGATATGAAGAGTGCTTTCCTGAATGGAGTACTAAAAGAAAAGGTTTATGTTGAACAACCTTCAGGTTTTGTCCCTCCAACTCACCCCTCTTATGTTTTTAAATTGCATAAAGCTCTCTATGGTCTAAAGCAAGCTCCAAGAGCTTGGTATGAGACCTTAGCTAGTTTTTTGTTAGAGCATAAGTTCATTAGACGCATAGTAGATAAGACACTTTTCACTAGACATCATATGGACCAAATATTGTTAGTACAAATATATGTGGATGACATCATATTTGGTTCTACTGATTCCAAATTATGCAAGAGGTTCTCTGACCTCATGCATTCCAAATTTGAAATGAGTAGCATGGGTGAGCCCTCCTACTTCCTTGGTCTCCAAGTGAAGCATCTCCCTGATGGCATTTTCATCTCCCAAGCTAAATATGCAAAAGAGCTTATCAAAAAGTTTGGGATGGCTAATGCCTCAGCAAAGAAAACACATATGGCTACAAATGCTGTAATAGACTCTGATCCACATGGGAAACCTGTTGACCAGAAATTATATAGGGGAATTGTTGGGTTCCTATTATATCTTACAGCTAGCAGACCTGATATTATTTTTTTCACATGCCTTTGTGCTAGGTTCCAAGTGAACTCTAAAGAATCTAATGTAGTTTTCTTAAAAATAATTTTGAGATATATAAAGAGTTGTCCAAGTCTAGGCCTATGGTATCCCACTGAATCAGAATTTGAGTTAACTGGATACTCAGATGCTGATTTTGTTGGATGCAGGGTGGACCGCAAAAGTACTTCCGGAACCTGCCAGTTCCTGGGTATGAGATTAGTGTCCTGGTTTTGTAAGAAATAGTCATCTGTGTCTACCTCCACTGTTAAGGCAGAATATATTGCAGCTGGCAGCTGTTGTTCCCAGATGTTGTTGATTCAAAATCAATTACTAGACTATGGTCTCAACTTAAATATTTCAACTCTACTTTGTGATAACACAAGTGCTATTGCCATAGCAAAGAATCCAGTCCATCACAGTAGGACTAAGCATATATACATTAGACATCATTTCATAAGAGAGTGTGTAGACGAAAACAAAATTAAACTTGTTTATATATACACTAATTTACAAAGAGCTGACATTTTCACCAAACCTCTGGATGAAAGAGACCATCTGTTCTTTATAAATCAGCTTGGAATGATCAATGGAGAAGACTTAGTTTAGTTTTTGTCTACACTCGACGAATTTTCCAGAGTTCGTCGAACGGAGCTCGACGAACTAGGGAAAGTTCGGGAGATATTCGTCAAACGGAGGTCGACGAACTCTCTGTGAGTGAAGTTATTTTTGCCGAACGGAGATCAACGAATCCACTTCAGAAAACTTTCGTCGAACGGAGCTCAACGAAATGTCTTCAAATCTTCAGACTAAGCTCGACAAATCATTTAACTCCAAATTATTTCGTCGAACCCAGATCGAAGAATGTTTTAATTTTCGTGGAACCGAGTTTGTCGATTCATATTCTGGAAAACCTTATATTTAGGTTTTCTTCAACCTTCGTCCCGCACTTTCTGTTCCCTTGCACTTGATCGCCGTTTTTCTCTCTTGCAGGTGATTTCATGGCGATTCCAGCGGGAACATTGGCTGTGATGAAGTTTGACGCCGGCTTCCATGTCAACTTTGATTCTTTTCAGCATTCGGACCTGATATTTCTAAATATTCTGGAACTTCTGGAAGGGAAGCAACTGAAGAATCTGATGACTACAAGGATCAAACTGTCTGGAACAGAGATTAGAGAATGGGTCTTTACATCTTCAACATCAGAGGAGAATACAATGATTGGAACAATTGCGGGTAACGTTGTTTCCTTATCTCCCGATGTTTTGACTGAAATATTTGGTTTGAGTAATGGAGAAGATGAACTGGAAATTGAGAATAAGGAATATGATATGATGTTAAGCATGATGGGTTATGCTGGAGATAACCCCAATAAATTGTTGAAGAAGCACTTATCTGCAGAATATAAGTTTCTGGCAGATATTGTGGGAAAGTCTTGCTAGGCAAGCACACTGCACATGACTATATAACGAGGCATAAGTTTCTGCTTATGTGTGTAGTGGTTAATAAGAAGCAAGTGGCTTGGGCTCAGATCATCTTTTATCTAATCAGGAAAAAGAACACTAAAAAGAAAGTTTGTTTTGGAAGGATCCTAGGGATCTTCTTAAAGGAAAAAGCTGTTGAATCACTGGTCTCCCCGACCATATTCATAAATGCCAGCAAAAGGCTAATATGTGCCCTGTTAGCTCGTATAGTCAATACCAGCGCGTCGGAACTCTTTCTGTTAGACCCTGTGGCCATATGGTTGATGTGATCGTTTCTCGTAAAACGTCACAAGAGCAAGATTTTGAATATTGGCCTAGAGAACTCCGATTTGAGTTCTGTCAGTTCTTGTGCCCTCATATGACCCATACGAGCGCATCGGAACTCATCGCGTCGCAATCCGGTACCTAACGACGATTATAAACATTTTGACCATTTTAGCGCAATGCGACGCGCAGATTTTAGACTTTTGCCAAACGAACTCTGATTCAACTGCAGTCAGTGGCGTTGGACTCATGTGGTCAATATAAAGTCACCAGAAGTGGTCTCGGGAAATTTTGACAACAAATGGTCAACCCATGGTCAAATCAAGCACAATCGTGCACTGAAAAGAATGTGCACACCAATTGTGACACGACACGCCAACTTTGACCCGATCCCGATGACATGGACTCACTTTCACTTTGACCCACATGGGGGACCCACCCCATGGTTGACTTAGTCAAACCCCCCTAAAAATCAAATTTTTGGATTTTTTTCTCAAAGAGGTGCTCACCTTCCCTTCACTAATGGCTATGGCTCTACCCCCTCTCACTCCTTAGGCCACCTAAACCAGCAAGGCATGGTTAAATGGGACCATGACAAAAGCCCAAGAACCCATCTCTCTCTCTCTCTTTACCTTCTCCTTTCTCTAAACCCAAGCCCACTTAAGGCAAGCCCAAGGAAGGAAGCACTTGGCCACCCTTGGCCTCTCAGGAGGTGCCACCTGGCTGGACAAGTGGAGGGGAGGAGAAGAGCTCCTCCCCTCATGGGAATTTATCCCACATCGGATAGGGGGAGGGATGGACACCCTCCCCGGCCTATAAAAAGCCTTGCCGGACCCTCTTCCCTCTACACCAATCCAAACCGAGTCAGGGCCCCCTCTGTCGGAGCTGCCCTCGTCGGAAACCACCACCCTCAAGCTCCACCATCGCCACCTTTAATGGTGGATCAAGCTGGACCTTCCCAAGCTCCTCCTCCTTAGGTAGAATCTTCTCCCGTCCTCCTTCCCTTCCTCTTTGATGTTCTTCATGACCCTCCGGCGGCTGGAGCTCCGCCGGCACCACCCGACCCTTGCTACAGATCGGGTGGCAGCTGTAAGGAGGCTAGCCCTTTCCCCGCACCAGGGGTGGCGCTGGGGAAGGCTAGACCCACTGAGATGATTTTTCTGGTGGGGAGAAAGCCGGGGTGCTGCCTGAAAACGCCGCTCCGGCGGCACCCGACGTGTAGAGCATTTGCTTTGTTTTACCTCAGGCATTGTCCAGTGGCGGATGGTCGCCGAACCACCACCGGAGAAGAGCCCTACCACCGGCGTGCCAATCGGGGGTGGTTTTGGGGCTGGGTTCAACCCTGGTAAGGCGGGGTGGCGCGGTGGCGTTGGGAGGAAATGTACCGCCACCCCACTCTCGGGTTGGCCGAACTAGGCGGTGGCCGGCGGCGGCAGGACTTCGTGCCACAACCCAGGAAGTGGCTGGCCCCCGGCGAACCTGCCGGGGGTAGCTCTGGCACCTGGCGTTAATTGGCTGGCAGTGGCAGTAGGTATAGCTGCTTGCCGCCGGAGAACAGCAGCTGTCGTCCAATCCGTGGCCGATCTGCTGTGGGGACAGAAGGTTAACTTCTTTGGTTCGGCTCGATCTCAGCCTTGGGATCAAGATGATATGGCTATCTGCAGACCATATAAATTAACAGAACCTTGAGAAAAATCTAGAAAATAATTGGTGCCTCTGGGGGCAAAGTGGTTAACATGAAAAATGTCCCCAATAATGAGAACTATCACCACAAAAATTTGGAAAATTTTTGGAGTCGATTTGGTATTTTTAAAAGCCCAAATAAAATTTATTTGGCCAAATTAAAGACAAAAATTTCTTCAAAAAAATTATGAAAATCTTTCTATGCTCAATTTAGATCTCCTTAAAAGCTGTATCAAAACTAGACAAGTTGGAGATCAAAAGTGATTCTTCCTCAATTTCTTAAATCCTAGAGCCGCGCACGGAAATTATTGCGCTCATTTTCTTCGAAAATGAAAATTTGAGCGCATGATTTTTTCTCTAAATTAAAGAATCAATTCAAATTGTATTATCAACGAGAGTGGCTGAGGCAAGTAACCAAGCTCCGTGTGCTCCGAGATTTCGTGAACCCGTCAAGCGCCTCAACTCTCGAATGATTCGGGCACGCTCGGAAGATAAGAATACGAGTGATACGTAGCAAAATTATTCTTGACGAATATTAAGGAAGTAACTCCTAATAAGCCCCGATCTGATTAAGCTGTAATTAATAGGGCACAACTGAATTGTTATCGGATCCTAATAATGGGTGAAACCCAAGGAAACCTCCTGAGAACGGAGATGGAACTAAACTTGCCTCCTGAGAACGGAGATGGAACTGAAGCCTCCTGAATGGAGTGATTGGACTACTAACCTTTTTCTTTATGATTATTCCAGTCTTGCACTGGTCCATTATGTTGGATCCCTAGTTTGGATTTGGGCTAGGTTCACTGAGTTAGGATGTCTTTGACCCACCTTGTATAGTCAGGGTCATTGGTTGTGTCCTATAGTCTAGGGGTTGTCCTTAGAACATCATGTTGTGGACCAGCCATCCTCCAGACTGCCAGAGAAACTCAAGACTTAGAGATATCTTCAGCTAAAGGAAATGTGTTCGACATTCGTCGATCTCAGCTCAACGAACCATATTCCTTTGTCGACGATTTCTAGTCTACTATTTGAACTCTTCTCAGCCAGAGACTTCTCAGATTCTGTCTAAGTCCACAATCATTCTTCGGTCGACGAATTTGGATCTCTGTTCGACGAATGATAATTGTCAGTTCGACGAAGATTGTAGCAGAATTGACAAGTTCCCCTTGAAGACTAATTTCTATTGACTGGTCGACGAACTCATCAGCTCAGCTCGACGAACTGTGAACTCAGCTCGACGATTTCTGTTCTTCGTTCAACGATTCCAGACTTGGTCTTCTCCAGTTTTCCGTCCCTTTTTCTTGGCGATGATTCATGAGTAATTAATGCTCAATCTTCTCGGAATGTTACCGTTAGAATGAGCATTGATCATGGATTATTACATGTCATTTTTCCATGGGACAGTTAGGGAATTCATTCATTGTCGCTTCCTTCTCAGGCCGACTGCATTTACTGCTCAAGGATAAAGAATTTCGAATGTGTTGTTCTTCAGTCAGTTTTTCAGAAAAGAAAAAAGATTAAGCAGTCTGCTTACACACATTACATTCAACAAGTCTTACAGTAATCAAAAGTTTCACACACTGCAATCATCCTAGGATAGAGAACATCATCATCAAGAAGAAGAAGAACATATAAATCTCTATCAAGAGTCTTCTTCTTTCAACCCTACAGGACAACTTCAGAAGGACAACAATAACTCTATTTGTCGAAGAAGTTCCTAAAGCAATCTCTGGTCAAGGCAATCAAGTTTTTGAAGACCTGTCACCCTGAAGCAGAGCTCCAGATTTCCTGATCCATTCAAGATCTCAGGGGGAGCAATCTGCTGAAATCAATCCACTAGTCTTCTCAATTGTTATTGAGAAAGAGAAGACACCATCACCTTTTTTATCCTCTATACAGGGTTTTAAGTCCCTTCAAAATTATTCCTGGTTGCAAGTCTCCTACCAAAAGACTTGAGGTTTTGGATTTTGAGCATCTGAACAAAAGCTCATTGGTGTCAGGCACCTGATCAAAAATCTGAGTGGATTCCTACCAGGGTGGTAGAAGAGTGAATGTACCCAGGTTGGGGAACCACTATAATTTCTTGTGTCATCTAGTTGCCCCTTTTCTTTTGTTCTTGGTCGTGTTCTGTGATTTGTTAGGTTGTTGTGCTTATTACTTTGTTTGCTAACCTGTTCACCTAGGATTACAGCAAAAGTTGTAAAGATTTTGTAAGAGACCATAATACTCTATTCACCCCCCCCCCCCCCCCTTTAGAGTATTTCAGATCTAACCTTCACTTTCAATTGGTATCAGAGGGAGGTTGGTTATTATTGATTGCACAGGCTAACACCTGAACCATAAAGATCCCTCTTGTTAGATCTGATTGTTTTGTTTCTGTTATTAGATTTATTTCTTCACAGAATGGCTCAAAACAAAGATTATGCAAGCACCAGACCTCCAGTATGCATTCTTAACAGATTTTCCATCTGGAAGGTAAGAATCAAATTGTATATGAACTCTATTGATGAAGATATCTACAATTCTATTTTGACAGGTCCCCCCCCCCAACTCTTCACATTTTCTACAACATCTTCAAGCACAACAGTAGTGCCACCACCTGAGTGGACTGAAGCCCATAAGAAAGCCAAAATTGCAGATGCAAAAGCAATGAACATCTTGGCTCAGACTATGTCAGATGATATATTTCAGAAGGTGGCTGAGTGCACCTCAGCCAAGGCCATTTGGGACTCCCTCAACCAAATGGTAGCTGGTTCAGCTGATGAAAGGAAAGACAGGAGATCAAATCTCATATCCCTGTATGAGAATTTTAAGAAGGATGAGGCTGAATCAGTTGCTGAATTGTACAATAGGTTGAGCTCAATCATCAATGAGCTTAAAACCCTGGATAAAGATATCACACTTACAGAGGTGAATGACAAAATCTTGATGTGCTTCCCTAGCTCTTGGGACTCAAGAATCTGGCCTATCAAAGAAGCCAGAAGCTTAAATGAGATATCAACTGAATCTCTGCTAGGCAAACTAAAATCTTATGAGCAGTTGATTAAATCAAGAGAAGCAGCTGAACAGAAATCAACAACTCCAGTGAGAAAAGATCACAGTATAGCTTTCAAGGCATCAGAGAAAAGTGAGACCTGAACATCCAATGAAAAACTAATGAGCCTCTTTGCAAAAAGATTTTATAAGATGGCTAGAAAGGACTTCAGAAGAAAATAATCCAGGCAGGATGATAAGCCCAAATATGACAAGACACCAACCAAGGAGGTTGTGTGCTTTGGATGTAGAAAGCCTGGACATTACATCTCTGAATGTCCAGAAAGCCAGAAGAAGGAGAAAAGCAGGGAAAAAGACTCCAGGAGAAAACAAAGCAGCAGACCCTCCTCCAGCAAGTACAAAAAGAGAGACAAAGGCTTTGTTGTTGAAACATGGAGTGATACTGAAGAAGAATCATCCTCCTCCAGCTCAAGTGAAGAAGAGGAAGAAGCAAGATCCAAGGAGGTTTGCCTTATGGCAATTGATGCCTCTAGGAGCAGTTCAGGATCAGAAGGTGAATCTGATGATGAGGCAGCCTCAGAGTCAGAGGCAGATCAGGGTCTTTCAAGCTTTGATTATAATTCTGATTCATTTAAAATTGAATTCAAGACTATGTGTTTAGATTTAATTAGTTCAGAGAAAGAAATAAAAGCCCTTAGAGAAATACTAGGAAACCTTGAATCTGTTAACTCAAAAAATCTTAAACTAAAAGATCAACTAACTTCAGCAAATGAGCAGATAATTAAATTAAAATCTGATTTATGTGAGGCCAAACAACTTGAGCAATCTCTCAATGGAAGAAGTCTCAAGCTGATGGACATAACAAGCACAGTAAATGCCAGATTAAATGGCAAGCTGGGCTTGGGTGCATCATCAGGTTTGCCCCCCATAATTAAGAAAAATATCCTTGCGACACCCATTAAATTTGTTTCTACCAAGGGAAGAGAGAAGATAATAAACAAACCAATATCTAAAAACAATCCAAAACCCATAGACAAGAGCAATAAAAATAAGAAAATAGCTAATAAAAACAAGATTCAGCAGCATTCGTCGAACTCAGATCAACGAAATGTGGCCCGTTCGTCGAACCTAGATCGACGAACGCTGAACGCAAACTTCAGTAATAACAATTCGTCTAACTGCGATCGACGAACTTTGTATGGTTCATCGAGCAGAGGTCGACAAACATTGGGTGCAGAAAATGACTATTGCCATTCTCTAAGCAGATATCGACGATCTCAGCCCTATTCGTTGAACTCTGGTCGACGAACTTACAGAAACTCGTCGAACCCAGAAGGACCAAACATAAATAATTTCTCTTATAGAAATTCTAAGCCAGCTGATAAACCATTCACTCTAGTAGTTGATTGGGTTATTCCACCTAGGAGATATCACCCCTTAGGTTATAAATCTCAACCCACTTTGTCAGTTATATCCAGTTTTCATTTCAACAAAATAAAGGACCCAAGGTAACCTGGGTCAAGAACAATTAATTTTTTTTTCATTATAGGTGAAGAGTTGTCCAAGGGTGAGTCAGACCTGGTACTTGGACAGTGGTTGCTCCAAGCATATGACAGGAAGCAAGGACAATCTATCTAATTACAAGTCCAAGCTAGGATCAAAGGTGATCTTTGGTGATTCAAATAGTGGCCAGTCTGAAGGATATGGAGCAGTAAAGATTGGAACAGTTACCTTCAAGAGAGTAACATATGTAAGAGGACTCAAACATAACCTAATATCCATAAGCCAATTATGTGATGAAGGTTATCAGGTACACTTTAACTCTACCTACTGTTCTATTATTAATAATGAAAACAAAACTGTCTTAATTGGAACTAGACAATGTAACATATATCTAGTAGATTTTATTTCTGCCAAAACTGATGTTTGTTTACTCAATATCACTAATAACCAAAATGAGTTGTGGCATAAAATATTAGGTCATGTAAACCTTAAAAATATAGCTAGATTATCTAAAGACAACTTTGTTAGAGGCTTACCTTCTGGTCCCTACAAGAAGGAAAACCTATGTAGGGCTTGTCAATTAGGCAAGCAAACTAAAACTAGTTTCAAATCTATTAATAAGAGTGATTCACCTAGGATTTTGTATTTGCTTCATGTGGACCTATTTAGACCCATTGCAGTACAAAGCCTAGGAAGGAAGTCTTACACTTTAGTAATTATTGATGACTTCTCCAGATTCAGTTGGGTGGCCCTTCTGAGAACTAAGTCAGATACATTCAAGGTTCTTACAGATTTTCTCAGGACCATACAGATTGAGTTCTCTACTCATGTTGCATTGATCAGAAGTGATCATGGCACAGAGTTTGAGTCTCTTCTTATGCATGAGTTCTGTGAGAAGGAAGGTATCAGGCAATGTTTCTCAGCCCCTAGAACTCCTCAACAAAATGGGGTAGTTGAAAAGAAAAATATGACACTCATTGAAGCTACAGGTACATTATTGGCAGATGCTTACATGCCTCTATCCTTTTGGGCAGAAGCTGTAAACATTGCTAACTATGTCCTGAATAGAAGCCTCATACATAAGCTGAAAAATAAGACCTCCTATGAATTGCTTAAAGGAAAGAAACCTAAAATCACATAATTTAATGTTTTTGGTTGTATATGTTATATTCACACAAACAACAAAAGATACATTAGAAAGTTTGAGGCTAAGGCTGAAGAAGGGATTTTTCTAGGATACTCCCAAGTAAGCAAGGCCTATAGGGTTTTTAATAAATCCTCTCTTAAAATTGAAGAGTCGGTCCATGTATCTTTTGATGAAGCTAACATGTCTTATAAGGAGAAAGAGATTTCTACCAAAAGCTCTTTGCAGGTTCCACAATTGTGTGGGTCTATGGATAGACTAAACCTTACCCAAGAGGTGTCAACCCATCCTTCTCCACAGGTTGCTGAAGATAGTGAATAAGAAAATCAAGTGGAAGTGGCTGAACTTCCCTCAACAGCTAATAACATTCCTCAAGAGGAATTAATTATAGAAGTTATTGCTGAACAAACTCCACCCACTGATCTTGTCACACTTAGAGATCACCCCAGATATCAAGTGATTGGAGACATTTCAGCAGGTGTACAGACAAGGCATCAACTCAACCAAGACTTGATGCATGCCTGTTTTCTCTCTCAGATTGAACCTCACTCCATCCATGAAGCTAAGCAAGATCCCCACTGGATAATTGCAATGCAAGAGGAACTAAATCAGTTTGAGAGATATAGAGTTTGGGATTTGGTTCCAAGACCTCATAACTACCCAGTTATTGGAATCAAATGGGTCTACAGAAACAAGCTGGATGCTCAAGGAAACATTGTGAGAAACAAGGCTAGGCTTGTTGCTCAGGGCTACAGGAAAGAGGAAGGAATTGACTATGACCAAACTTTTGCCCCTGTTGCAAGGTTAGAGGCCATAAGAATATTCCTTGCATATGCAGCTCACATGAGATTCAAAGTTTTCCAAATGGATGTCAAGAGTGCATTTTTGAATGGAGTGCTTCAAGAAGAGGTTTATGTGGAACAACCTCCAGGTTTTTATCTAACTCAACCCTCTTTTGTGTTTAAATTGCATAAAGCTCTCTATGGTTTAAAGCAAGCTCCAAGAGCTTGGTATGAGACTTTAGCAAGCTTTCTTTTAGAGCATAAATTTACAAGAGGAATCATAGATAAAACTCTTTTCACTAGACATCATAAGGATCAAATCTTATTAGTGCAAATATATGTGGACGACATCATCTTTGGGTCTACTGATCCCAAATTATGCAAGAGGTTTGTTGACCTTATGCATTCCAAATTTGAGATGAGTAGCATGGGTGAGTTTTCCTACTTCCTTGGTCTCCAAGTGAAGCAGCTCCCTGATGGTATCTTCCTCTCCCAAGCTAAGTATGCTAAAGAGCTTATTAAGAAATTTGGGATGGGTGATGCTTCAGGAATGAAAACACATTTGGCTACCAATGCTGTTGTGGATTCTGATGCAGCAGGGAAACCTGTAGATCAGAAGCTTTATAGGGGAATTGTTGGATCCCTATTATACCTAACAGCTAGCAGGCATGATATCATGTTTGTCACATGCCTTTGTGCTAGGTTCCAAGTGAACCCCAAAGAATCTCACCTTATTTTTTTAAAAAGAATTTTGAGATATATAAAAAGTTGTCCAAATCTAGGACTCTGGTATCTTATAGAGTCAGACTTTGAGTTAACTGGATACTCAGATGCTGACTATATTGGATGTAGAGTGGACAGGAAAAGTACCTCTGGAACTTGTCAGTTCCTGGGTATGAGACTTGTCTCTTGGTTTTGTAAAAAGCAAACATCTGTATCTACATAAACTGCAGAAGCAGAATATATGGCTGCTGACAGCTGCTGTTCACAAATGTTATGGATACAAAATCAACTCGTAGACTATGGTGTCAACTTAAATAATTCAACATTATTTTGTGATAACACTAGTGCTATTGCTATAGCACAGAATCTCGTTCACCATAGTAGGACTAAACATATTGATATAAGGCATCATTTCATTAGAGATAGTTTAGACAAAAAGAAAATTAATCTAATCCATATTCCTACTGATTTACAGAGAGCAGACATTTTCACCAAACTCATGGATGAGAAAAATCATCTGTTCTTTATAAACCAACTAGAAATGATCAATGGAGAAGAGTTAAATTAGTTTCTGTCTGCATTCGACGAATTCTCCAGAGTTCGTCGAACGGAGTTCGAGGAATTAGGGAAAGTTTGAGAGATGCTCGTCGAACGGCGATCGACGAATTCTCTGTGTGGAAACAATTTTCGTCGACCTGAGATCGACGAACTTTGCTTCATAAGATATTTCGTCGAATGGAGTTCGACGAACTGTTTTCGTTTCTTTTGGATGAGATCGACGAATTATTTATTTATAATTTATTTCGTCGACCTCAGTTCAGAGAACTATTTTTTTTTCGTGGAACGCAGTTTGTGAATTCATATTTAGGAAAACCTTATATCTAAGTTTTTTTCGACCTCCATCCCGCGCTTTCAGTTCCTATTGCACTTGATCTTTGTTTGTCTCTCTTGCAGGTAATCAATGGCGGTTCCAGCGAGCACCCTGGCTGCAATAAAATTCGATACATGCTTTGATATGGACTTTGATTCATTTCAGCATTCTAACCCTATATTTCTTTACATTCTGGAACTTCTAGAAGAGCTGGGTCTCAAGGATTTTATGACCAGGAGAATCAAACTACATGCAATAGTGATTAAAGAATGGGTGTATACTTCTTCTGCTTCTGAGGACAACACATTGACAGGGAATATCGGGGGTAATGTTGTTTCTTTATCCCCCGCCGTTATTTCTGAGATTTTTGAGTTGGTCAATGGAGAAGAAGATTTGGATATAGATTCTGATGCGTATAGTTCGATGCTGAATCTGATGGGGTTTACTGGGAGTAACCCTAACAAGCCGTTAAAGAAACAACTTTCTGTCGCCTACCAGTTCTTGGCGGATGTTGTGGGAAAAGTGTTGATGGGAAAGCACATCACGCACGATTACATAACAAGATACCAATTCCTTGTCATGTGCACGGTGGTCAACAAGAGTCACGTTGATTTGGGCAAGATCTTCTTTGGTTTGATAAAGAAGAAAAACAGTAAGAAAGAGGTATGCTTTGGAAGGATCCTGGGGATTTTCCTTCAAGCAAAAGTTGGTGAATTCATGGTCTCCCCTACCATATTCTTCAATGCCAGCAAGCGCCTCACATGCGCTTTGTTTGGCAGATGGGAGAGGGCGATCTCTAAGCCATCCAAGGCTTCCTCCTCTTCCATCCCAGCTTCTAAGAGCACAAGGGTCGTGCAGGCCACTCCCCACCCTGCAGAAGAGGTAATCCCATCTCCACACCCTCTTCCAGCAACCCATCTTCCATCTTCAATCAGTCTTCCAATTCCTCCAACTTCCCCCATTCATGTTTCTCCATCAACTCATGCATCCCCTGCTATGTCTCCTCTAGCATCACCTCCTCCACCACATTTGTCTAACATTCCACATTTTGATATACCATCCCCTTCTTCACCTCCACCAGACACCACCATGACATATGTCATTCCACTTGTATCTCCTCCATCTGTTCCCCTCACTTCATCTACTTCTCTACCATCACCAACTACTTCTCCATCTTTGGACCCCCCCACTGTATCTACCATCATAACCCTGCTCACTCCCCTCCTCAAATCCCTAATCACAGAGGCCATTACACCTCTTGTAAATTCTATCAATTCTTTATCTGTCCAAGTATCTCTTCTTTCCGCTGCCCCCTCTTCATTCAGGGGCCTGGCTCCAGGTTCTCCTGAAACCAGGCAGGGGGAGATGCTCTGTGATGAAGCAGCAGATATAGCAGCAGTTTCAGATGCAGCAGCAGTTCCTCCTACAGCAGTTTCAGATGCAGAAGCAACAATTTTGACATAATTTGATTCGGATTTGATTGACTTGATTTATTTCATGGATACTGACATTGAATTAGATGAGTCAGTTCCAGAGCAGATAAAAACTGTTGGTGATTTCCATTTGAATCCCATAGTTGATTTGGCTGATTTGTTGAGATATTTTGATACAATTTATGTACAGTTCCCTTCTACTAAGCCATCCTTGGCTATTATTCATGTCACCTCTCCAATTTGTCCTACAGTTGCTAAGCAAATTAGTGACAGTTTTGCTGTTCCAGAGTAAGTCATCTCTCCCCCCCCCCAGAAGAGAATTCTGCCCATATTTTTGTTATGGATGATTCCCCAATGTCTGACCTGGATGCATTGATTCTGGCAGACACTGAGGAAGAGAATAAAGCTCTAGAAGAGCGCTCAGTTTTAATCAGTTCTCCAGTTCCAGTTCAACTTGCCAAGCCCCAAATCTCTTCAGTTACCCTAAGAGCGATTGATGCTCTGTATGCCAATCCTCAAGGGTCTAGCTCAGATGAGGAAGAGGAAGATGAAGATTCAGATGAAGAAGACCAGAAGAGAGTCAGGTCAAAGAAGAGAAAGGCTCCTCCTCCTCCTGCCCCTAAGCCCAATCCAGCAGCTGACACTCCCTACTACATCTTGCATAACATCACTCCTTATAAGGAATGCCAGCATGGATGTGGCTGTCTAAAAATCAGCAAAAGGAGAGGAAAAAAGTAGAAAATATTCTCCACCACCAGTTCAGAGATACAGGAGAGATCCTCCTCCTCCTCCAGCTGCTGGTACTTCCAGTTCCTCAATTTCAAAGCCTGCACCTGTACAGACCTACCAAAGGCATCAGAGTAAGTCTTCAGGAGGTTACCAGCAGAGGCAACAATCTTCAGGCAGATAATAACCTCAACAGCAACAACCTCAGCAGCAACAGCAAAATGTATCTGTAGAATAGAAGGCAAACAGTCCTGAAAGATCATATTCACCTCTTATTCCTTTTGAGGATCCTGAAATAGCTAACACTGCTAGAATGCCCAGATTCCAGGAACTGATTGGCCTCTCATTGATTAATAAAGCAAAAGCTGAAGGAAAGGACATTTCAGGATACTCAACTATGTCAAAATATAGAAAAGAAGAACTTAAAAGGTTTGACAAAGCAAACAAACTTTTCAATGTTGATGACTATATGAAGCTCCATCCAGAGGCTGTTGTTCCCAGAGCCTCTACTCAGAATATGCTTGGTATATCTCAGGCAGCTAATCCAAATAGAGAGATCAAATTCTCAAAGTCTGGAGCTAGCAGCAGCAGCAGCAAAGATAAAGACAAAGATCATTTCAAGAAGATCAAGATATGATCTAAGTTTTTCTTTCTTTTCTTGTTTTTGCTTTTACAACTCTCTGGTTATGTTTTTGAACAAAGCTTTTATATATCTACTACATGTGTTATAAATTCTCTGTCAGATATATGCTTTTACTGCTTTGTTTTGTTTCAGTATGTGTCTTCAATTAGTGACCTCACTCAAATAGGGGGAGATTGTTGGATCCCTAGTTTGGATTTGGGCTAGGTTCACTGAGTTAGGATGACTTTGACCCACCTTGTATAGTCAGAGTCATTGGTTATGTCCTAGAGTCTAGGGTTTGTTCTTAGAACATCATCCTGTGGACCAGCCATCCTCCAGACTGCCAGAGAAACTCAAGACTTCGAGATATCTTCAGCTCAAGGAAATGTGTTCGACATTCGTCGATCTCAGCTCAATGAACCATATTCCTTGGTCGACGATTTCTGGTCTACTATTTGAACTCTTCTCAACCAGAGACTTCTCAGATTCTGTCCAAGTCCACAATCATTCTTCGGTCGACGAATTTGGATCTCTGTTCGACGAATGATAATTGTCAGTTCGACGAAAATTGTAGCAGAATTGACAAGTTTCCCTTAAAGACTAATTTCTATTATCTGGTCGACGAACTCATTAGCTCAGCTCGACGAACTGTGAACTCAGCTCGACGATTTCTGTTCTTCGTTCAACGATTCCAGACTTGGCCTTCTCCAGTTTTCCGTCCCTTTTTCTTGGCGATGATTCATGAGTAATTAATGCTCAATCTTCTCGGAATGTTACCGTTAGAACGAGCATTGATCATGGATTATTACATGTCGTTTTTCCATGGGACAGTTAGGGAATTTATTCATTGTCGCTTCCTTCTCAGACCGACTGCATTTACTGCTCAAGGATAAAGGATTTCGAATGTGTTGTTCTTCAGTCAGTTTTTCAGAAAAGAAAAAAAGATTAAGCAGTCCTGCTGACACACATTACATTCAACAAGTCTTACAGAAATCAAAAGTTTCACACACTGCAATCATCCTAGGATAGCGAACATCATCATCAAGAAGAAGAAGAACATACAAATCTCTATCAAGAGTCTTCTTCTTTCAACCCTACAGGACAACTTCAGAAGGACAACAATAACTCTACCCGTCGAAGAAGTTCCTGAAGCAATCTCTGGTCAAGGCAATCAAGTTTTTGAAGACCTGTCACCCTGAAGCAGAGCTCCAGATTTCCTGATCCATTCAAGATCTCAGGGGGAGCAATCTGCTGAAATCAATCCACTAGTCTTCTCAGTTGTTATTGAGAAAGAGAAGACACCATCACCTTTTTCATCCTCTGTACAGGGTTTTAAGTCCCTTCAAAATTATTCCTGGTTGCAAGTCTCCTACCAAAAGACTTGAGGTTTTGGTTTTTGAGCACCTGAACAAAAGCTCGTTGGTGTCAGGAACCTGATTAAAAATCTGAGTGGATTCCTACCAATGTGGTAGAAGAGTGGATGTACCCAGGTTGGGGAACCACTATAATTTCTTGTGTCATCTGCTTGCCCTTTTTCTTTTGTTCTTGGATGTGTTCTGTGATTTGTTAGGTTGTTGTGCTTATTACTTTGTTTTCTAACCTGTTCACCTAGGATTACAGCAAAAGTTATAAAGATTTTGTAAGAGACCATAATACTCTATTCACCCCCCCCCCTCTAGAGTATTTCAGATCTAACCTTCACTTTCACATTACCTTTATTTAATTTAGTTGAATACTTTCAATTCAGTACTACTCCAGTCATGTACTTGTCAAGTTTAATTTAGTACTTTCAATTCAGTACTACTCCAGTCCCGTACTGGTCAAGTTCAATTCAGTACTACTCCAGTCTCGTACTGGTCAAGTTCAATTCAATACTTTCAATTCAGTACTACTCCAGTCTCGTACTGGTCAAGTTCAATTTAGTACTACTCCAGTTTCATACCATTCAAGTTCATTTCAGTTCAGTACTTTTATTTCAGTACTACTTCAGTTTCATACTGGTCACATCTCATTAAGCAGCGTTTATTATCAGCAGCTTAAATTATTGCACTCTAGTTACTGCAATTTTTTATTATAAGTATGGGTCCTGCTTTAACGAGCAGTAGTTTGTTATGGTTGAGCCTTAGTTGGGGATAACTGGAGTTGAGGTGTTCCTCCGGGTTTTGCCTCAAATAAAGTGTTCCCACGCTCCTTGTCGAAAGTTCAGCTAAGCGTCGCTGCCTCAAGGATAACGTATAGTAGTGCAGGCCGCCACAGACCCGGTGCATATTAGCATGATTGTTTGATTGATTGCTTGTGAATTGCTTGCGGTAAATTTTGCCGGGTCAGTCACTTCCGCAGACCGTTTGTACCGATGCGAAAAGTTTGACGACTCAAGGCAATATGGGGATAAGTACCACGGGTGACCTGCCTTTATGTTTTCCCCGTCGGGTTTCCTCCTCTGGTTGGCCAAAATATTACATCGCTGGATGTCCCTCACATCCAAGAGTACACGGGGATGTACGTTAGGGCATGGGCTGTGGGTACGACCAACCCCAGAAGTGGCAGGACTGACCACTGTAACCGATGGCCACATCGGTGAGGCCCGAGGGGCTCGCTACCCTGCTGGAACAAAAGCGGTCCATACTATGTCGACATAGGGTGTCTGTCATGGCTGTGAATGCCTGTGGTGTGTGTATGTGTCTGTGAATGCCTGCAATTGGATACGGATTGCAAATACCTGATGTGCTGATGTGCTAGTGGAACCCGTATTATAACAAATGATATTACTGCTATTTTATTTTTGACTATATTGTGCTGCCTTGCCATTTTTGATCCTAGCTTAAAATATGAAATATTGTGCTAACTCTCTCATGCTTCGTTTATCTTATTCTGCTGGGTGTGTGTGTGCTCGTCCCCAGGATATGGATCCGGGTAGGGAATTTAATTCTACTTAGCTCTGTGACTAACGGTTATTGAAATAACTATTCACAGGAAATGGAGGGCGGTAGTGACCCGCTGCCGCAAGAGATTGCGCCAGCAGATAGGACTACTCGAGCAGAAGCACCCCCGACGTCTGCAGAATTTTGAGACGTGAGTACCGACGAGCTGATTAGGGAGAGAGAGTGAGGAGTTGTATGCAGTACTTGTACAGCCTGCGGGCTTATATATATACCTAGGCTACGACATTATGATCGTGTAATTATATATGATATATATATATGGTACTGGTTTCCTGTTAATGCTCCTGCATATGTCTATGATGTGATGTGAATATTGTGATTCAAGCCGAGCAAGGCGGCCAACTAGTGCTTAGCAGAGTGGGTCGTTACCCCTTAAGTAGCACTGTGTAACGCCCCCACTCGTCACATGGCATATAACGGTGGGTACGGCCGGGGCCCCACGTCATATGTCATAGACAAGCGGTGGAATTACTTGTGGAAATCAAAATCTACTCGCATCCTAACTCAACCCATTCTAGCACAGCATTTTACGTTAACATTAACTCAACTCAGAGAATGTCCACTACTATATAAACTCCACATTTGTATATTCAAACCAGGAATGTATACAACTCACACACACTGGCCTTAAGGCCTTATAGATTTCTCTTTGCACAAATACATTTTCGTACATCGGCACGCAATCCGGCCACACATGAAATCCAACCACGATTTGCACGGCCTTAAAGGGCCTTTAGTAGCAACCCTCCATTCTGCGCATTGTCATTCAAGCAGCAACACCTGCAATTCACCATCCAATCCAAACAGAAAACAAAGTAACGGTCAGCATTAGCTGACCACTTATAACGACCATACTCCTTACCTGGGGTAGTGGTTCCTTCCCTGTATGCATATCCATCATCATTTCTTTCAATCTATCAATCACATTCCATATCACAAACGTCGGTCTCCACCGGACGCTCCGTGCACTCAGGGCACCTTCTGGGTGTACCGGATATACTAGTCATACACCGCCAATCGAGGCTCTTCACTTGTTGGTTGGGCGGTTCAATCCTAGTCCACCAATCTCAATATTGGCGACATCCCGTCCATACCCCCTCAGAGGTACTACCTCGCAGCATTCACAAACAACCAGAGCAGATCGACCCACACCATGTGGTGTGGCAGCCAGGTATATCAAGGCTCCCCTGTCATTGCCACACATCGACCCCTCACCTATATCCGATCGACCCACACTATGTGTTGCAGCAAGTAGGGTCCACCTTACTTCCTCCAAAACATTGTCACCCATCAATCCTCACTAATACAGATCAACCCACACCTTGTGCTGTAACATGTTAGGTTCATTCCACGTTTCCCCAGTCATGCTACCCATTGATCTCTCAACATAACCAGGAGCTTAACCAAAGCCTCCATACATCCATAACCAATATTCATTCATCCATACACAACCATTCAATCAAAGCATAAACCTTTCACAGCATCAAACCCACAGAGTCTTCTCCGGTTTACCCATGATCATAACCAATCCAGACTACCCGTCCAGATGGGTTTCATGCAGCATGCCTATGTCATACTCCACACTTTCGGCTCTAGATGCAAACTCAACCAAGGAATCACTTCCGTGATCCACCTCTTGGTGGAGGAGTCCACGCACATGCATAAAGAAAGGACTTCGATGTCCAAGAAGTAGATCGTTACCCTTGAAGATCGCTTCGGAGCCATGAATCCGTCGGATGGAAATCACCGTCTCAGCGTTGCCTCCATTAATCCGAACTCGGATCTTCAATCCACACTACACAGCTCCTCCAGCAGCGGATTTCCTCCTTCCTCCTTCCTTCCCTTTCTCTCTTTCTCTCTCTTGGAATGAGAAGAAGAAGAAAAAAATGAAGAGATAATCCTCATTGCTCGGCCATATAACAGCAAGGAGTAATCTGAGCCATCAGATCCCATAGGAAGAAAAGGAGCGGCCAAAAAATTCCCTGAAAATAGCTCTCTCGGGTCTGACACGCCCTGTGACACGCCCGTGTCACAGGTAGTGTCCCCTAAGCGGTGCACGAACCGCCTTACCCAACCTTATCTACACCAAGGTGACACGCCCATGTCACGCCCGTGTCAGCCTAGTCACTCCCGTGACACGGGGCGTGTAACCCACTCGAGACCTACTCGAGAGGAATTACTCGAGAGAAAACCAACTACTCGAGTACCCAGACAGGACACGCTCGTGTCACAGGGATGACACGTCCGTGTCACCCCCTCTTACTCGAGTACTTTTCCACCTACTCGAGTACATTTCGACCTACACGAGAACTACTCGAGTATGAGCGGGACACGCCCTGTGACATGCCTGTGTCACAGGCCGTGTACCCTCTACCCGACGATCGTCGAGCGCAGTTCGTCGACCTAGAGAGAGTCGTCGACTAGGGGAGGACACTCCTTGGTTCATGCCCCCGACATGCCCGTGTCACAGGGCGTGTACCTCCAGAAGGATTCGTCGACCGAAATTCGTCGACCTAGCGCTCGACCACTCAATCCAAGCAGGACACGCCCGTGTCCCAGGCCGTGTCAACCAATATTTTCCCGTTTCTCGATTTGGGCTGTTGCAACACTCCCCTCCTTCAAAGAAATTTCATCCTCAAAATTTGGCTCACTCCAATCAGCCACACAACCACTGAATGTTACACCATTCGCAACCATGCACGCGAACAAAGCGAGCCGGGTTTGAGCTCAGAGGCCGCGGCTTGTCTCACCCAATGCACCGCACAAACAAAACCAACATACAACCAACATATACATATAGCACATCCCTAACTTCCATCTGTGCACATGCAGCCATAAAATTTCTAAAGTGATCGAAAAACAAACACATCATCGAACGATATCACAATCGAGTGATCACTTCCATATCACAAGTGTGCACCAACAAGTCAACATGTAACATGACATAGACAACATGATATGTACAAAAATATCCTCAGTATGTACATTATTCATCATATATATACAATATGAACATCATCCAAGTGATACAAGTCACTACCCTTACTTTCGCTCAGCCTCCAGATTTTGCATCTCTCGTGTAAGAGCCAAATTAAACACTCGAGATTGAATTTCACCAACTGAGCTTTGCGGCTCTTGCACTTCCAAATTATGCAATCGAGGTTGCGTCCGGGATGCAGATGACTCGGCCACTGCTTTCCCTTTTTCTTCATACGACGCACCTATCTTTTTCTCACTTCCTGACGGGGTATTCCAATAAAATTTTGCTATATGTCCTTGCTTCCCACATTTATAGCATATACGTGTATCAACATGTCCTGTCCCATAGGTCGCCCCCGAAGAAACAGTCGACGGAGCTGATTCCGCAGGCCTAAACCTTTTCTTCTCTCGTCTTCTAAACTCTGATTGCTCCGACTGCGGCACTTTAAACTCTGGCTTCTCCACTGCCAGTCTCTTCTTCTCTTGTACCCGCTTCAAATCTTTTTCCAAAGCACGGGCCGTATCAACCAACGCTTGGAAGCCTTGATTCGCGGAACTCGGGAGTACCAACCTTAACTCATCCCGCAGTCCCTCATAAAATCGATTCGTCTTTCGCGCTTCCTCCACGAAGGTAGACACCGCATATCTCCCCAGTCTAGTAAACTCATGCAGGTATGTATCAATATCTGCCTCACCCTGCACCAGGCGTTGAAACTCATTTTCCATCGCAATCCGCTACGATACTGGCAAATACTTGGCTAAAAACATTCGGGAGAATTCATCCATTGAAACCTTTGCTAATCCACGACCTGCCAAATGTTTCACCTCCATCTCGTCCCACCACAGTCTCGCATCTCCTTCCAACAAAAAAGTGGCTAACTTCACTTTCTGCTCCTCTGTCGTCCTGATTGCAGTCAGGATCCGCTTTACTCGAGCCAACCAATCTTCCGCCTGCGTTGGAGAACGTGCTCCACCAAACGTAGGTGGATGAAACTCCATAAAGCTTTTCAACGACTCGTCTATTGCTTGCACATCCACCACAACTGCAGCACGCTCTTGCTGTGCAGCAGTCTGTACTGGTACTCCTGCAGTCCTTGCCTGTCCAGTCGGTTGTGCCTGTAACACCGCAAGCACTGTCTCCGTCACCACCCGTATGGTCTCCGCCGAAGGAGGCGTAGGTGCTTCAATGGGTGCTGCACTCTCATCCGATCGCTGGGGCTCCGACTGACCAGCACCACTCCTCTCCACCTATCCATGTACCAAACACCATTAATCATTCATATAATAACGGTACTTATACATTGACTACACACTCACGCACTTCTCGTGCATGAAATACATTCCTAGTGGACATTCGTGAGTTCAATTATGTTCTCTCCTCCCAAACAATCTCAACCTACTACTGATACCACTTTGTAACGCCCCCACTCGTCACATGGCATATAACGGTGGGTCTGGTCGGGGCCCCACGCCATATGTCACAGACAAGCGGCGGAATTACTTGTGGAAATCAAAATCTACTCGCATCCTAACTCAACCTATTCTAGCGCAACATTTTACGTTAACATGAACTCAACTCAGAGAATGTCCACTACTATATAAACTCCACATTTATATATTCAAACCAGGAATGTATACAACTCACACACACTAGCCTTAAGGCCTTACAGATTTCTCTTTGCACAAATATATTTTCGTACATCGGCACGCAGGCCGGCCACACATGAAATCCAACCACGATTCGCACGGCCTTCAAGGGCCTTTAGTAGCAACCCTCCATTCCGCTCATTGTCATTCAAGCAGCAACACCTGAAATTTACCATCCAATCCAAACAGAAAAAAAAAGTAATGCTCAGCATTAGCTGACTACTTATAACGACCCTACCCCTTACCCGGGGCAGTGGTTTCTTCCATGTATGCATAGCCATCATCATTTCTTTCAATCTATCAATCATAGTGAAAGTCCTCCTAGTGTCAACTATCTTCACCTATGGGGGGAATAGGTGACGTGCAGTGTTTTTGCGGAATTTGAACTTGTACCTGCACAATAAAAATAAACAGCACAGCACACAGAATACACAAGCTATTTATAGTGGTTCCCCGAGTTGGGTACATCCACTTTCCCCCTTCGACCTATCTCCCAACAAGGGACGACTCGGTCTCTTCACCAACAGGATTGAAATCCAATCCTAGCACTATCGGAAGGAACCCTTCCACACGTAGGAGTCAACACTGCCACAACACGGGTTGCACCCAACCCTTACAACTAGGAACCTACGTTCCTTTACAACAAAAGAAAAACTAGAATGTACAAAAGATACAAACTACGTTTGGAGACCAAGGTGTCCCTCTTCGTTGACGACGTGTTCTTGAAGTCCACGAAGAGTCCACAACCCTAGAACTCTCTTGGAGAGGATCTCCCCGGAACCGGCGGCGGCAAGATGGGCGGCGGCTAGGTTCACGGGATCGGCGGCGACGACGATGTGCGGCTGCTGTACTTTGGAGATCCAAACTTCGTGGCGAAGCTAGCTAGGTCTACCAACGGTCACACGAGGATCGGTCGTCTCGATCGATTCGGACGGGGAAGTTTTTCCCGATCAACAAATCGAGAGACAAGAGATCTCTGGATAGACTCGTGAGACTCTAAGCTTGGCTAAGCTTCTGTAGCCGGAAGATCAGGAAGAAATCTCGATCAAAAGCGGCGACCAACTAGCGAGCGGCGACGGCGGCGGCGGAACTGTTTCGCGATATTAGGTTTAGATCGTGCTCGGCTTCTTTCTGTGTGTCTCTACTGTTCAAAATACCTGTATATATATACTGTAGACAACTTCAATATGACCGTTGTGGGACCCACAAGAAGAATCTCTAAATCCCGGTCCAGAACATTGACAGCGGCAGAATCCGGTTCAGGAAGTTCCAGAAAATCGCCCAAGTCAAAATCGGTGAGAATCGAAAGTGAATCTCGCCGAGTCGCCGAGAATCAAAGGTGATTCACGACGATTCGGCGAGAATCAAGGATGATTCTCGTCGAATTTTACTTGGTTGCACGCACTGATTTAGCCGGGTCGAGACGGCGAGAATCAGCCAGTGATTCTCGGCGATTCGGCGAGAATCACTTGGTGATTCTCGTCGATTCTTACTTAGAATCAGAGTTGCTTGCAATGAAGTAGTTGGATCGAGTCGGCGGGAATCAGCCACTGATTCTCGACGATTCGGCGAGAATCACTAGTGATTCTCGCCGATTCGGCGAGAATCACTTGGCGATTCTCGCTGATTTACACTTAGACAAATTTTCATCTTTCCACCCATGATGTGCTACTTGACCCATCCTTGCTCCTTGTCTGCTCTTGCAAGATCACAGCCCTGTACTTGGAAGTAAATGCACTCCAATAGAGAGAATACACGTAGGCCAACACACTGATCTGCTCAACGAGGGATTACGTCGTGCAGACCCGTGTATATTGACCTACTGCACCCTGACATTGGTGTGCACTTAGCGTGGTATAACTGCAAGTACAACTTGAAATAATTTGCCAAAAACATTGTCTATTTACCTTAGCTTGTACAGGGGCTTCTTCAAATCAGGTACGTTGTGGATACAATACCCAACAATCTCCCCCTATTTGAAGAAGCCTAAACCCTACAAGCTAAGGTGAATAAAGTGTATAGGAATGAAAATCATAAACTTGAAATTGAGTTGAGTGAGTTATTCATTACCAATACCAATTTCTTGAGAGCAAGCTTGGAGCCACCTTAGCCTTAGCCGAGAGGGTAAGAGGGTAATCTCCCCCTTTTCGGCTTCTGCAAATCGGGGTCTGTAGCATTTGACCCCTTGCTCCCCCTCAGTTCTTGCTCCTGTGCTCATATTTGAGTACCTTGCTCCCCCTCAGTTCTTGCGCCTGTGCTCAGCTTGAGTACCTGCAGAGGCTCCCTCTAGATGCATGATCCTGGAGCTTCGGTAGTCTTCATTCCTCATAATTTAGCATTCCCAATTCAGTTTTGAAGAGACTGAACTTGGCTTCGTCTAATGGCTTTGTGAATACATCTGCAATCTGCTTGTCCGTGGGGACATAACAAAGAGAAATGTCCTTGTTCTCCACGTGCTCCCGAATGAAGTGGTATCGCACTTCAATATGCTTCGTTCTGCTGTGCGATACCGGGTTGTTGGAAATTGCAATTGCACTGGAGGAGTCGCAGTACATTGGAACTTCCTTGAACTGAAGGTCGTAGTCAGCTAACTGGTTTCTGATCCATAGGAGTTGTGCGCAACAGCTGCCTGCCGAGATGTACTCAGACTCTGCTGTGGAGGTTGCAACACAATTCTGTTTCTTGCTATTCCATGAAACAAGCCTTCGTCCGTGGAATTGACACGTCCCGGAGGTGCTTTTCCTGTCATCCCTACTCCCTGCAAAATCAGCATCTGAAAAACCTATTAGCTCGACATCATTGTTTCTCGGGTACCACAAGCCAAGATTGGGAGTACCTTTAAGGTATCTTAGAATTCACTTTGCAGCGACATAGTGAGATTCTTTAGTGTTCACCTGATATCTAGCACAGACACATGTGGAGAATATGATATCCGGTCTACTGGCAGTAAGGTAGAGCAGGGATCCAATGATGCTTCTGTATTTGGTTTCATCGAAAGGTTTACCTTTCTCATCCTTATCCAGAGACATAGTGGATCCCATTAGAGTCCTCATAGAGGTTGCACTCTCCATACCGAATTTCTTAAGGAGTTCATTTGTGAACTTCGTCTGAGAGATGAAGATTCCATCCTCAGACTGTTTCACTTGAAGTCCTAAGAAATACTTGAGCTCTCCCATACTGCTCATTTCAAACTTTCCTTGCATAAGTTTAGAAAACTTTTTGCAAAGATTGTTGTCCGTTGAGCCGAATATTATGTCATCGACATAGATTTGCACCAGCAAAATCTTGCCTTTGACCTCCCTGAGAAACAATGTTTTATCTATTTTACCTCTAGAGAACTTGTTCTCAAGAAAAAAACTAGATAAAGTCTCATACCAAGCTCGTGGAGCTTGTTTTAACCCATATAAAGCTTTATTAAGAAAATAAACATGATTGGGATAAGTAGGATCGACAAAACCTGGGGATTGAGCGACGTATACTTCCTCTTTCAGGTCTCCGTTCAAGAATGCTGATTTCACATCCATTTGATAGACTGTGAATCCTTTGTGCGAAACATACGCCAGGAACAATCTGATTGCCTCGAGCCTTGCTACTAGTGCGAAGGTCTGGTCGAAGTCAATCCCCTCCTCCTGTCTGTAACCTTGAGCCACCATCCTGGCCTTGTTCTTTATGATGACACCATGTTCATCCAGTTTGTTTCTGAAGATCCACTTGGTGCCAATCACATTCTACTTGTGTGGTCTGGGAACCAGCGTCCACACGTTGCAACGTTCGAATTGATGTAGTTCATCTTGCATGGCCAAAATCCATGCCGCGTCTTTGTTCGCCTCGTCGAACTTCTTTGGCTCAACCTGTGACAGGAAGCTAAGATGCAAAACTTCGTTAATAGTACCTCTTCGAGTTCTGACACCGACACGAGGATCTCTGATGATCTGATCTCTAGGATGATCCCTCACGTGTCGGAGCTCTAGAAGTCTGGCGTCTGGAGCTTCAACTACTTCTTGGGCTTCTCCTTCTTCTAAGAGATTTGGTCCATTTTGATCTTCAACATTTCCAGATGACGTGGAGGTGGAAACTTTGACGTACTTAGGAGTGTCATCTTTAGCGGTCTCATCCAGACTCAGCTGTTCAAGTCGTGCACCTGCATCTTCAAGAATACTACTGGAAGAGTTGCTGTTAAGCAAACTTCCTTCATCAAATACAACATTTATTGATTCTTCTACCACTAGGGTTTTCTTATTGAAGACCCTATATGCCCGACTGTGGGAACTATAGCCCATGAATATGCCTTCGAAGCATTTTTCACCAAATTTAGTACGCGGGTACTTCCCATTATTTAGTACATAGCATCGGCAACCAAAAATCCTCAAGTAGGACATGGTTGGTTTCCTGCCTTTCAGTAGCTCGTAAGGCGTCTTACGATGATGCTTGTTGATCAATGCTCGGTTTTGTACATGACAAGCTGTATTGACAGCCTCTGCCCAGAAGTATTCTGGGAGAGAAGCGTCTTTTAACATTGTCGTGCAGGCTTCAATGAGAGTTCTATTTCTCCTCTCCGCAACTCCATTTTGCTGAGGAGTGCGCGGGGAGGAAAACTCATGAAAGATACCTTGTTCTTCACAAAACTCTGTCATAGCACCAGATTCGAATTCTGTTCCATGGTCACTTCTGATTTTGACCACTGAGCAGTTAAATTCGTTCTGAACTTGCTTGACAAAACTAGTGAAGATGTCAAACGTATCTGAATTTCGTTTCAAAAAGAACACCCATGTAAACCGAGAATGATCATCAACTATCACTAGCGTATAGGACTTGCCTCCCAAGCTATGAACTTGCATTGGACCAAACAAGTCCATATGTAAAAGTTAGAGACATCGGGAAGAGTCTTTGTCTGCAATGCTCTTAAAGGTAGCCCGAGTCTGTTTGCCCATCTGGCATGCAGGACAGGGGCTATCTTTGATGCACTTGATACTGGGAGCATCCCTTACTAAGTTCTTAGAAAACAGCATACTAATTGTCTTGAAATTAATATGTGTCAATCTCTTGTGTCATTGTTCACAAAGAGATGCACTGCCTGTTGCCACAAGGCATACGGGGGTAGATGAATCTAAACTGAGAAAATCTAAGCAGAAGATATTTCTGCTCCTAATGCCTGATAATACCGTCTCAGAAGAGGTACGTGAAATTATCAGACATTTATCCTTGCAGAACTTAACGTCATAACCTTTATCACATAACTGACTTACACTGATCAGGTTATGGTTTAACCCTTCAACATAAGCCACGTCGGTGATAGAGATTATACCGTTGGAAATCATACCGTAACCACTGGTGACTCCTCGATCTGACCCTCCAAAGATGACTTTGGGTCCATTCTCGACTGGAGTGTAATCACGCAGCAGGCTTCTTGTCCCAGTCATATGCCGGGAGCATCCACTGTCCAAATACCAGATCGGCGTTTTGGTGGCCTTTGGACATTCCTGCAAAACAAAATTAATTTCCCTTAGGAACCCAATCGAACTTGGGTCCTAGATTCCTGGTTAGCATACTCCCCCTCGGTTGGTTAACCCTACGAGTGGTCGGCCTTGCATTGCTAACATAGGGAGTCTCGTGATACCTTGGATTAAACCAACAATCCACGGCAAAGTGACCGACTTTGCCACAGCACCAATAGTCGAATATGTTGTACCTCTTCCTAGGCTCCTGCCTAACCCTGGGAATGGTGGGTACAGCCGGGGCCTTGGATCTGGAGGTGGAGGCCTCATAGTGATTGCAGTCACATGACTTCTTCACCTTTTGTATAACAAGCTTGGCTTTTGGTGTCTGCTTTCCATTATGGCCGCTAGAGAAATGCCCATAATTTCCCATGTGGATTTCCTCATAAGGTGCCTTGAAGGCACTCTCACCGAAGTTCCGGGGAAAGGTCCAACCATCATATCGGCTCTTTGGCTTTGCAACCGAGGGCCGGAAATGATGACCAAAGGTTGATTCAAAGACATTTTGGTTGCAAGGAAAGCTAGGCTTTCTGAACGCAACAGGACTGAGCGGAGTCTTTCCCTTTTCATCAGCAGAGGCCTTCTTGGCGGCCTTATTCTTCCTCTGGTTCCTGTTTCTCCTGGATGAGGAACCAGATACCCCTACATGCCCCAAGCCAGCTCCTTTGGCCTGAGCAGAGAAGGTATCAACAACTGGAAGAACTGTTTTTGGCATAGAGAAGCTCTTGACGATCTTCCTTTCTGCCGCAAGTTGTTCTTCCAACTTGTCGACTTCCTCCTGCTTAAGATCAAGGAGCTTAAGAGACTCTGAATGCTTTGAAGTCAGGTCAAGGTGCTCCTGTCGGAGAGAAATCAAACTAGTGACCTCTTGCTTAGGGATACTCACTCACCCTTAAGGAATTTCACTTCCTTTTTCTCAGCCTTCAGTCTCTTACGGCACTCCTCGAAAGTGTTGAGCAGAAGCTCATACTTCTCGAGGAGCTCCGCTTCATGGGCCGAAGGTCTATCCTCAGGTTCATCATCCTGAGACTCAGGATCAGAGTCAGAGTCGGAGAGAGGGGTGTGAGCTTTTACCTTCCCAGTAAATGGGGGGCATTCTCCTTCTGAGTCGGAGCGACCCACCAGCCCGAAGTAGGCTTCCTCATCATCACTGGAGTCTGAGGAATCAGACTCACTCGGTGTCTTTGGCCTTTTGGCAATGTAGCTCCGCTCTTTCTTCTTATCTCTCGAAGATTTGTGCTCCTCTTCTTTCCCTTTTTCTCTCTTGCCTTGATAGCAGTCGGCCACGACGTGTCCTGGTTTATTGCATCCAAAGCAAATAATATCAGAGGAGCGATGTTTGTTTAGTTTAGGGGCATACCTGTCAGAAGAATAATTTTTCTTCTGATGCCTGGAGGAGGAGCCGTCTCTCTTTCTTTGATTCCTCATCTTGAGGAACTTCTTGAACTCTCGGGTGATGAGGGAGAAATCTTACTCCGACAGCTCTGAGCTGGAGGAGCATGGCTTGGAGTCCTCCTCCTCATCCTTTTTCCTGGCACGGTATGAAACCGCACCCTTGCCTTTTCTGGAGTGACTGGCTTTTAGAGCCACAGTCTTTTCTTTGTCCGCAGCCTTCTCTGCTTCTTCTTCTGCTTTCCTGGTGTTCAGTTGAAGCTCATAGGACATCAGCTTCCCAAACAGAATTTGCGGGTCTGTTTCAGCTAGTATGCCAAACTCTCGGATGGCGCAGATCTTTGTGTCTCATTCCTTCATAAGGGACCTAAGGAATTTATCATTGAGTTCACCATTAGTGAACACTCTTCCGTATCCTTTGAGGGCGTTGACAATCTTGAGGAAGTTCTCGTAGGTGACTCCGATCTCTTCCTTAGGCCCTTGTCTGAAGGCCTCATATTTCTGGTTCAGGAGGGATCTCCGATCATCCCTCACTTCATCCATGCCCTCCATTAGGATGATCAGGCACTGCCAGATCTCCTGTGATGTCCTGCAGTTGCAGAAGTTCTGCATCATTGAGTCATCAACCGCGCTAACCAGAATGTTCCGCGCCTTCTTGTCAAGTCCTACTAGTACCATCTCGTCCTTGTCCATTTCAGAAAGTTTCTTCGGCCCTTTCTTGGTAGGATCAATGGTGGATGCCTTAGTGGGGACATAAGGTCCCTCCTCCACGATCATGAAGAGTCGAGGATCAACAGCTTCCATGTAGAACCTGATCCTTTCCTTCCAGATAGGAAAGTTGAGCCTGGTGCACACGGGGATCTTGCCTGTGTACTTGAGCCCGTCCATAGTAGATGATTGTCTTCTTCTTGACACTAGTGGCAGGATTCTACTCAAGGTGTGAACCTTTTTGATGAGTAACCTCCCTTTGATACCACTTGAAAGTCCTCCTAGTGTCAACTATCTTCACCTATGGGGGGGAATAGGTGACGTGCAGCGTTTTTGCGGAATTTGAACTTGTACCTGCAAAATAAAAATAAACAGCACAGCACACAGAATTCACAAGCTATTTATAGTGGTTCTCCGAGTTTGGTACATCCACTTTCCCCCTTCGACCTATCTCCCAACAAGGGACGACTCGGTCTCTTCACCAACAGGATTGAAATCCAATCCTAGCACTATCGGAAGGAACCCTTCCACACGTAGGAGTCAACACTCCCACAACACGGGTTGCACCCAACCCTTACAACTAGGAACCTACGTTCCTTTACAACAAAAGAAAAACTAGAATGTACAAAAGATACAAACTACGTTTGGAGACCAAGGTGTCCCTCTTCGTTGACGACGTGTTCTTGAAGTCCACGAAGAGTCCACAACCCTAGAACTCTCTTGGAGAGGATCTCCCCGGAACCGGCGGCGGCAAGATGGGCGGCGGCTAGGTTCACGGGATCGGCGGCGGCGACGATGTGCGGCTGCTGTACTTTGGAGATCCAAACTTCGTGGCGAAGCTAGCTAGGTCTACCAACGGTCATACGAGGATCGGTCGTCTCGATCGATTCGGACGGGGAAGTTTTTCCCGATCAACAAATCGAGAGACAAGGGATCTCTGGATAGACTCGTGAGACTCTAAGCTTGGCTAAGCTTCTATCGCCGGAAGATCAGGAAGAAATCTCGATCAAAAGCGGCGACCAACTAGCGAGCGGCGACGGCGGCGGCGGAACTGTTTCGCGATATTAGGTTTAGATCGTGCTCGGCTTCTTTCTGTGTGTCTCTACTGTTCAAAATACCCGTATATATATACTGTAGACAACTTCAATATGACCGTTGTGGGACCCACAAGAAGAATCCCTAAATCCCGGTCCAGAACATTGACAGCGGCAGAATCCGGTTCAGGAAGTTCCAGAAAATCGCCCAAGTCAAAATCGGTGAGAATCGAAAGTGAATCTCGCCGAGTCGCCGAGAATCAAAGGTGATTCTCGACGATTCGGCGAGAATCAAGGATGATTCTCGTCGAATTTTACTTGGTTGCACGCACTGATTTCGCCGGGTCGAGACGGCGAGAATCAGCCAGTGATTCTCGGCGATTCGGCGAGAATCACTTGGTGATTCTCGTCGATTCTTACTTAGAATCAGAGTTGCTTGCAATGAAGTAGTTGGATCGAGTCGGCGGGAATCAGCCACTGATTCTCGACGATTCGGCGAGAATCACTAGTGATTCTCGCCGATTTACACTTAGACGAATTTTCGTCTTTCCACCCATGATGTGCTCCTTGACCCATCCTTGCTCCTTGTCTGCTCTTGCAAGATCACAGCCCTGTACTTGGAAGTAAATGCACTCCAATAGAGAGAGTACATGTAGGCCAACACACTGATCTGCTCAACGAGGGATTACGTCGTGCAGACCCGTGTATATTGACCTACTGCACCCTGACATTGGTGTGCACTTAGCGTGGTATAACTGCAAGTACAACTTGAAATAATTTGTCAAAAACATTGCCTATTTACCTTAGCTTGTACAGGGGCTTCTTCAAATCAGGTACGTTGTGGATACAATACCCAACACATAGTCCATATCATATACGTCGGTCTCCACCGGACGCTCTGTGAACTCAGGGCACCTTCTGGGTGTACCGGATATACCAGTCATACACCACTGATCGAGGCTCTTCACTTGTTGGTTCGGCGGTTCAATCCTAGTCCACCAATCTCACTATTGACGACATCACGTCCATACCACTCAGAGGTACTAACTCGCAGCATTCACAAACAACCAGAGCAGATCGAACCAAACCATGTGGTGTGGCAGCAGGGTATATCAAGGCTCCCCTGGCATTTCCACCCATCGACCCCTCACTTATATCCGATCAACCCACACTATGTGGTGCAGCAAGTAGGGTCCACCTCACTTCCTCCCAAACATTGTCAGCCATCGATCCTCACTAATACAGATCAACCCACACCTTGTGGTGTAACATGTCAGGTTCATTCCACGTTTACCCCAGCCATGCTACCCATTGATCTCTCAAAAATACCAGGAGCTTAACCAAAGCCTCCATACATCCATAACCAATATGCATTCATCCATACACAACCATTCAATCAAAGCATAAACCTTTCACAGCATCAAATCCACTGAGTCTTCTCCGATTTACCCATGATCATCACCAATCTAGACTACCCGTCTAGATGGGTTTCACACAGCATGCCTATGCCATACTCCACACTTCCGGCTCTAGATGCAAACTCAACCAAGGAATCACTTCCGTGATCCACCTCTTGGTGGAGGATTCCACGCACATGCATAAAGAAAGGACTTCGATGTCCAAGAAGGAGATCGTTACCCTTGAGATCGCTTCGGAGCCATGAATCCATCGGATGGAAATCACCGTCACAGCGTTGCCTCCACGAATCCGAACTCGGATCTTCAATCCACACTCCACAGCTCCTCCAGCAGCGGATTTCCTCCTTCCTCCTTTCCTGCCCTTGCTCTCTCTCTCTCTCTTTCTCTCTCTTGGAATGAGAAGAAGACGAAGAAGAAAATGAAGAGATAATCCTCATTGCTCGCACATATAACAGCAAGGAGTAATCTGAGCCATCAGATCCCATAGGAAGAAATGGAACGGCCAGAAAATTCCCTGAAAATAGCTCTCTCGGGTCTGACACGCCCTGTGACGCGCCCGTGTCACAAGCCATGTCCCCTAAGCGGTGCACGGACCGCCTTACCTAACCTTATCCACACAAAGGTGACACGCCCATGTCACGCCCGTGTCAGCCTAGTCACACCCGTGACACGGGGCGTGTAACCCACTTGAGACCTACTCGAGACGACTTACTCGAGAGAAAACCAACTACTCGAGTACCCAGACAGGACACACCTGTGTCACAGGGATGAGATGCACGTGTCACCCCCTCTTACTCGAGTACTTTTCCACCTACTCGAGTACATTTCGACCTACACGAGAACTACTCGAGTATGAGCGGGACACGCCCTGTGACACGCCCGTGTCACGGGCCGTGTACCCTCTACCTGACGATCGTCGAGCGCAGTTCGTCGACCTAGATAGAGTCATCGATCAGGGGAGGAGACGCCCTGGGTCACGCCCCCGACACGCTCGTGTCACCGGGCGTGTACCTCCTGAAGGATTCGTCGACCGAAATTCGTCGACCTAGCGCTCGACCACTCAATCCAAGCAGGACATGCCATGGGACACGCCCGTGTCCCAGGCCGTATCAACCAATATTTTCCCGTTTCTCGATTTGGGCTGTTACACACTAGGTGGACGTCTTGGGCAGTAAGATCCCCTCTGGCCCGACCCGGGTAAAAGTTGGGGGGGGGGGGGGGGGTCGTACAGAGAACATGTTCAAATAGGTTTCACTTTGTCCACAGATGAGTTCTGAAATGTAATCCTTATGTTGGAACTGGCCAATCTCACCTTCATCGTCGAACATCCGTGCAAGGTGTTGGACAAGGATGTTCTGGAGTTCTTCCAAAATACCAAGCTCCGCAGGGAAGACAATGTAATCAAGAGCAAAGACAAACAGGTTAGAGTAAAAGTGAAGGGTTCCCTCCTCACGAGGTTCTTACGGCTTCCAGCATGTCAGGAGGTCGATCAGCTTGAAGAGGATGAGTTTTCCCGAACTCTTTTGTTTTTTGGATTTACAAGAGGAACTACAACAGTTATTCGAAAAGCGATGAACGACAAAGGCAAATTTCTTTCAGATATCATTGGAAATTTTTGTTTTGTAAGATTGGATCCCATGATTACCTGTCCTCAGATATGTTCAAGCTTCTGGTCGCCATCATCTGTCGGAAGAGGATTGGCTGGGGTGCAATATTATTTGGGAGGATAAAGGACAGTCTGTGTGCATCGAACTTTGGGACTCAAAATATATTTGAATCAGCTTGACATAGACACGTTTTACATGACAAAAGGGGTACAAATTCATCACCTGAAGAAAATTGATTCCTCTATCTTCTCAAGATGGGAAAGAAAAATACCAAAGCAAGGTGGTCTTGAGGAAGTGGCTGAGGAAGAGGAGGAGCTTGTATCTTAGGATAGGATTCCTCCTCCTTCCCCCATGAAATTCATGAGAGCTCGAGGGCAGGAATTGAGGGGGAGTCTGTTGAAACCCAAGTGTCTACCGATGCACAAGTGCCCTTGGTTGTTCCTTCTTCTGTAATGGCAGAGGTTATAGAGACAGTTGTACCAAGTTCAGTTGAAGAGTCAATTGATCTTAACACTGTGATTGTTGATATATGTCGTGTTGCTGGTGTTGAGATTGTATCTGATGAGGCTGAGGATGAGAGAACTATTGATGATACTGTGGATGTTGATGTTCTTGATGATGTTTCTGATGAAGTTGTTGATGATGATGTGTTGGCTGCTGATAATGTAAATGATGCAAAACACATTATAACTCTTGATAATGTCTATAGATAACATGATCGTAAGTCTCCCAGAGCTTCACTCGGTTGTGCGTGAGGGGGAGCCGATTTATTTCTTGATCTCAGTTTAGACACAACTTGATAGGTTTCTTAGAAACCTACAGAGACGAATTGCTACAATTCCAGGTGGACCTCCAGTAGAGGATGTAGAAGTTGTTAACATTTTTGATGAGGAAGGAGATGTAGAGGTGCATCCTCCTGTCCTAGAAGGGCAGGATCCTGTAAGATTTATTACAACCCATATATCCCAAGTGGAAGAGTCATCTGAGGCCAGTGCAGATCATCCATCTCCTCCAAGTGTTCCTACTGCAGACATTCTTGGTACAAGTTCAGATAGTTATTTATTGAGGTCTATTGAAGCCATGATGGCAAGGCAGCAAGCAAATTTTCATTTCTCTCTGAAGAAAGTACTAAAGAAAGTAAAAGAAACTGAAAAGGATCTGTACAACGGCCTTGTAGAGATCAAGGTATGTTTTGATATGTTGGAGTCCACCCTTGACAAAAGGTTTGTGCAAGGTGGACAAGGCATTATCCATACAATGGCTGAGCTGAAGAGCAACCTAGTTGTTCTCAAGAATGTTGATAAGAATGCGAAGACAATGATCAATGCCTAAAATGTCGGGATGAATCACTTTGATGATCAAATGGTCTACTACAGTAATGCAATTGCATCAAAAGTGCTTGAAGAAGTCAAAAACGTGAGGCGGAATTGAAAAATAAGGTAAATGCACTTGAAGCTTAAATGAAAGAACAGTTCAAGACAACAAACACCTACTGTGATGATAACTTCAATTGGATTCATGGAGAGATGTTTCCACGGTCTGCTGAGGTAAGGATGCCAGAATAGGTGATACCAAATCTTGTACATGACCAAGTTCAGCCTGCTCAGGATTACACCCAGTATTGGACAGAATCTCAAGATTACTCTATTGCTGCTGAACCAGATATTCAAGTTGTTGAGGATGTCTCTCAACCAGCTCATAAGAGAAGAAGATATGGTGAAGGCCCTTCTGCTGTCAGGTTTGATCCCAACAAAGAACTATGTGAGGTGTGGAGTGCGATCTCTAAAAGTATTATCTTGGACACCTTCACATTAGTCGATGTAGGAAATGAAGACAGGTACAAACACTATATAAGGGAGGAGTGGCAGAAACATGATGTTTCAAATGCCAAGAGAAGGATTCCCTTAAAAAAATTAAGAATGGATGATCCTCATGCCCCTCCTCTGCCGCCAAAGTAATTCCCGAAGTCGAAGGCTTACTTTGATAGGCAGTTCTAGAAGTGAAAGTCTTGTTTTCAAGGCTAGCTAAACACCTAGAGGGGGGTGAATAGGTTTTTGTCTCTATTTCAATTTTCTTACTTGTTAGCTGATTTCTGTGCTTAATGAATAGGTTAGTTTTAGCTATCAAGAACAATCACATACGACGCAGCAATTTTATAGTGGTTCCCCAATCTTGGGTACATCCACTATCCCTCTGTGCCTTTCTAACAGTGTGTTAGACTAAGCTCTCCCTCCAGAACTAAGCTCATTAAGAGGTTACAACACAGATCCCGCAAGATCTCACAGTTCACACAGACCTGTCACTTGGGCTCTAAGCCAAACCACAGGTGTAACAGCCCAATTTTTCTCAGCAGACAATTTTTGGGTGACACGGCCTGGGACACGGGCGTGTCCCACGGCGTGTTAAGCTGGAGTCGACGATTTGGCCGCGAGGTCGACGAAATTTGGAGTCGACGATCGTCGAACAGCAAACACGGCCTGAGACACGGGTGTGTCTCAGGGCGTGTCGAGGCCGTGTCGACGATCGGTCTGGGAGTCGACGTTTTTCGCTCAACGTTGTGTCGAGAGAAGGCACACGGCCACGGACACGGGCGTGTCCAAGTCTGTGTCGTGTGTTCGACGAAATTTGCTCGACGATCGTCGAGTGTCGAGATGTGATCGTCGAGTGTCGAGAAGTGGGTGAACACGGCCTGTGACACGGGCGTGTCACAGGGCGTGTCCCTTCGGGTCGACGAACTCAGTCGGACGAATTTTGCGCTAGGGCGTGTCTTAGTGTCGTGTATGGGCACACGGCCTGGGACACGGGCGTGTCACAGGCCGTGTGAGTCTCGGGAGATTTTGGGATTATTTTCGCCGATGAACACGTCCACAGACATGGGCGTGTCTGAAGGCGTGTTGGGTGACACGGCCCATGACACGGGCGTATCCCATGGGCATGTCACTGGTTTGGATAAGTCGGTTGACCACCGCTTGAGGCACACGACCTGGGACACGGCCGTGTCACAGGCTGTGTCAGGTAAAAATCAGCTTTTCTGGCAAAATTGTGGCCGTCCATTCTTTCAGCTGGGATCCAAGGGCTGAGCTTCTTTCCTAATTTCCTAAAGGCCGAAAACTGAGAACATATTCTCATTTTGATTAGTGTCTTCATCTTTCTACAAGTTAGAGAGAGAAAAGGAGAGGAAGAAGAAGGAAGAAGAAGAAGGGCTGTGCTGGTGGAGCTTGATAGTATCAAGCTGCGTTCTGAGGCCGACGTTGCGGAGGAAAAGTTCTTGTGATTCGTTCAAGCTAGCTTGGAGCTCATGGCACCAAAGAGGGCTTCAAGGGTAACGACTTTTCTTCCTAGCCATGTGAAGGCTTCCTTTTGGCATATGTGTGTGATTCCCCCACCAAGAGGTGGCTGATTTTGGGAATCTTTGGGTGGATTCATGAAATACCCTTTGTTGGCATATAGATCCGGAAATGGAGTACGTAATAGGCATGTTGTGTGAAGCCCATCTAGACAGGTTGGTCCGGATTGGTGATGTTGCATATGAACCGGAGAAGACTCCACGATAAACGTGTAGTTTAAGGAGTCAACGGGTTATGTCTGTGAAGAGCAGTAGCAGGAAGTAGTGGAGTGGTAGTCCAGGAAAATATTTGTGTTATGCTTTTGGGTCATACCTGTGAATGAGGCACAGGAAGTACTGGTGTGACCAGGAAAGGCCCTTTGTGATGCTTGATGTTGTAGGGTGTCCACCTATGAAGAGAGTAACAGGAAGTACTTGTATGCCCAGGAAAGACCCTTGACATTTGTAATATTGCGGTGTACACCTGTGAAGAGAGTAACAGGAAGTACTGGGGTGCCCAGGAAAGACCCGTTGAGATTGTGAAATAAATGGGTGTAAGAGAAATACCCAGGCTGAATGCCAAGAACAGGATTGGTTAGACCGACCCGCGCCTTTATATAGCCATGAGTACGCTGTACTCAAAGAAGGCAAGGCGATTTGAGCAACGGGGGGTGGAGGATCCAACCTGCGTTATGTCCGTCCGATGTGAGACCAGAAAGTGCGGTCTGTTGGAGCACATAGCAAGAGTCTTAGGCCTGCGCACCGTGAGACCATGGGGGGCTAAGGGCCAATCCCGGTTCACTAAGACTATAAACCTCCGGCTGCACGCCATGGAGTAAATGCTCAAGTTAGTTGTCGTTGGGTGATGACCCTGATAAGGTGGTGGGCATGTGATTTGCCAGAACACCAAGAATGTGCCCTGAGTGCACGGACCGCTGGGCCGGGTGGAGAACGGTTGTGATGTCATGTGTGCGTGAAAGCACATTTTATGAGATATATTGTCATGCTTGTGATATGATATGCCTGCAGGGAAGATTACCGCTGCCCCGAGAAAAGGGGTAGGGTCGTTATAATTGGGTCAGCTGAACGTTGATCGTTGCTTCTGTTTGCCACCGTTGGGTGGATTGTCCCTGTACAGGTGCCGGAGAGCCAAGCGGGACGCATAAAGGTTAATGTCCCTGCTGTTGTTGCTGCTGCTGTTGCTAGCCCTCGAAGGCTTATGCTGCTTATTGTGTTTTATTTTATTGTGGCCGACCTGCGTGCCAATGTTGAGGCCACTGTTTGAAAGCCCTGTAAGGCCATAAGGCCAACTTTTATGATGTTGTAAGACATTCATATTCTCAATATATACAATGTAATGTTATAGTATATGTTGGACATTCATGTGAGGAGTTAAAGTGGTCGTATATGCTTCCGCTAGAATACTTTGTGATAGTTGCGTTGCGCTACTCTGGTATCATCCCGTACCTTCACCGCCTGTTTTGTGATACATGTTGTGGGGCCCCGGCCGGACCTTCTAGTATATACCATATGAACGGATGGGGTTGTTACATTTTTGGTATCAGAGCCAGGTTTCGATCCTGGGACCTGTGGGTTGTTCTATTTTTGGTATCGGTTGTTTTGGTCTTTCCCTCTCGAAGTCGTGGTCGACTTCTTTTGTGGGGTGGCGGGCACGTGTTTGTGCAAACCAAAGTCTACGAATGAACTCCTGAATGTCCATGACAGGAATGCAAGTTTTGTGTTTGAGGAACCTGCGTGTTCTTATTTTGTGTTGTTTGCTTGGGTATGACCGCTAATGTGTGTGTCTTGTCCACCTTTAGGTGACACGTAGTGGAGCTGGGTCGTCTGAGCCCCAGCGTTCTGATGAAAGTACGGCACTAGTCGTGGTGCCTACACCTCCACCGTCTGCGGAACATATGTGTTTAGTTGCTGAGGCTTTATTTACCATGATCCAAGGATAACCACTAAGGTAGGAGCCACTAGCTGTGAGGACAGAATAGGTGTCGCAAGGCCTGAACCTGTAGTGGATGTGGCTCCTCGAGCGGCTGAGAAGCAGCTAACGCGGTTTATGAGTTTCCATCCGCCTACGTTCTCGGGTGCGGGAACTCCGACGTAGGCTGAGGATTGGCTATCACACGTCAAGCGAGTCAAGACGGCGATTGGAACGGCGGAGAATCAGAAAGTCACCTTAGTGACCTTCTTGCTTGAAGGAGAAGCTAGATTGTGGTGGGATGAGATGGAGTTGCATCACTTGGCGGGTCGTCCCTTAACGCAAGTATCCATGGAAGAATTCTCCCGACTCTTCCTAGCAAATCACCTTCCTGTGGCTCAACGGATAGCCATGGAAAATGAATTCCAAAGGCTGACGCAAGGTGATGGCAATGTTGACGCGTACCTGCATGAGTTTACTCGCTTGGGGCGGTATGCGGGTTCTATATTTGCGGATGAGCAAAGGAAGACGAATCGGTTCTATGATGGACTGAGGGACGAGTTGAGGTTCCTGGTGTCTAGTTCTGTGAACCAAGGCTTCCAGGCGTTGGTTGACACTACAAGCGCGCTGGAAAAGGATATGAAAAGGGTGCAGGGGAAGAGAGCTTTGGCTATGACGCAACCGGAGTGGAAGGCGCCCCGATCTGGGAAACCATTGTATAAGAAGAAATGGGGCAAGAAGTCCAAGACAAGTGGACAAGCTCCTTCATCAGTGGCAACGGGAGCAACGTCGGGGGCTACCTCAAAGCCAGATACTCGTATCTGCTATAATTGTGGCCGGATGGGGCATATTGAGCGAGATTGTCGGATGCCGCCAAAGAGTGAAAAGAAGGCGGGAGCATCTTATGCGGAAAAAGGAAAGGCGGTGGTGGATTCCTCTGCCTCGCAGGCGCAACCCCGGGTCTACAATCTTAGCCTGCAGGAGGCCATCAAGCAGAGTGACGTCATCACAGGTATGAGTTTAGTTTTGCATATGCTATTGTTTGTATGCTTTGCTTAGTACATCTATGTTTGCGGTTTGTGTGTGTGACATGATTGTCACAGGCTTTCTGATGATTCGGGACACGCTGGCGCAAGCACTATTTGATACGAGTGCGTCGCATTCTTTTCTGTCTAGCGAGTTTATAGTGCGGCTTGGGATACCTAGTCGTGCAAAGACAGATAGCGTCAGAGTGCTTTTGCCGAATGGTTGTTGGATGCTTGCTGATCAAGCTTGCGATGTGGCGGTCTAAATAGGAAGTCAGGATTTCAGTTTGACTGCTTCTGTATTGCCGATATCGGAATTTGACGTGATTTTTGGAATGGATTGGCTTGCGGAGCAGCATGCCTTGATTGATTGCCAGTCCAAAGAGATCACGTTGGGCCAGAATACCGAACAGGAGACAAAGTTCGCGGATATGCGAGGAGTGGGCGGGACGTTGATGTCTGCACTCCAGGTAGTCAAAGCTGTTCGGAAGGGTGAGGAGTGTTACTTCGCACTGATTCAGGCTGTGGAGCCGAAGGCCAGTGTGTGCGAGGTTCCCATTGTGGCAGAATTTACAGATGTGTTTCCCATGGATCTCCCTGAGCTACCAGCCCAGCGGGAGATTGACTTCACGATTGAGTTGGTTCCAGGTGCGAAACCTGTGGCCCGCTCGCCATATCGCATCGCGCCAAAAGAGATGGCTGAGTTGAAGGTCCAATTACAAGAATTGCTGGAGCAAGGTTATATACGCCCAAGCATGTCACCTTGGAGCGCTCCTGTGCTTTTTGTAAAGAAGAAAGACAGTGGGTTGCGGTTGTGTATTGATTACCGTGAACTGAATAAGCTGACCGAGAAGAATAAGTATATGATACGTCGGATTGATGAGTTATTCGATCAGCTGGTGGGCTAGACCGTCTATTCGAAGTTGGACCTGAAGTCTGGTTATTACCAGTTGAGAATTCGGGAAGGTGACATTCCCAAAACCGCATTTGGAACGCGTTATGGGCACTATGAGTTCACAGTCATGCCATTTGGATTGTGCAATGCGCCCTCGGTGTTTATGGATTTGATGCACCGCACGTTCCAAGAGTACCTGGATCTGTTCGTGATAGTGTTCATTGATGACATCCTGGTGTACTCGAAGTCGAAAGCTGAGAATGAGACTCACTTGCGGTTGGTGTTGAATACTTTGAGGCAAAATCAGCTCTATGTCAAGTTCTCGAAGTTCGAGTTTTGGCTATCGTCAGTGGCGTTCCTAGGCCATGTGGTGAGTGGAGCGGGCATTGCAGTGGATCCAGCGAAGATAAGGGCCATACAAGAGTGGCCAATGTTGTCTTCTGTGGCCGAGGTCAGGAGTTTCCTTGGACTTGCGGGCTACTATCGAAGATTTGTTGAGAATTTCTCGCGGATCGCTTTGCCGCTAACCACGCTGACCTGAAAAGATCAGAAGTTCGTTTGGATGCCAGAGTGCGCACGAGCTTTTGAAGAGCTGAAGGTTCGGCTGACCACGGCGCCGGTGTTGTCTTTGCCACGTGGAACCGATGGATTTGTGATTTATAGCGATGCCTCAGGGAGCGGCTTAGGCTGCGTTCTTCTGCAACATGGAAAAGTAATTGCATATGGCTCACGCCAGCTGAAGGTGCACGAGCGAAATTATCCCGTCCATGACTTGGAATTAGCGGCGGTGATTTTTGCACTCAAGTTGTGGTGACACTACCTTTATGGAGGAAAGGTGGAGATCTATACAGATCACAAGAGCCTAAAGTACCTATTGGAGCAGAAAGACTTGAATATGCGACAACGAAGGTGGTTGGAGTTCCTTGGGGACTACACTTTTGAGATTCACTACACTGCCGAGAAGGGGAATGTTGTCGCGGATGCCTTGAGTCGGCGGGTTCCGGCTAGAGCAAATTGGTTACAAAGGCATGATGAACGTCTTATCCGGGAGCTGGAGGCGTTAGAGATTTATTGTGTTGATAAGAATTCCACTGCCACTGCATGTTTGAACTGGACCGAGGTGCAATGTGACATTGCGGACCGAGTTCGACGGGCAACGGAGTTGGATGAAGATCTCTAACGCTATGTTAACGAAGGACCAGAAGACAAATTCTCCTGGAATGACGGTCTTTTGCGAAAAGAGGGTCGTTTGTGCGTCCCAAATGTGGGGAAATTGAGGGAAGAATTGATCTATGAAGCGCATTATACAAAGTATTCCATTCACCCCGGGATCACGAAGATGTTCAACGATATGAAAAAGCTATTCTGGTGGCCAGGTCTCAAGAGAGATGTTGCCCTCTATGTGGCCAAGTGCCAAACATGTGCGATGGTGAAGGCGAAATGCCAAAAGCCGGGCGGTTATTTGAAGTCACTGCCGATCCCAAAGTGGAAATTTGATGATATTTCCATGGATTTTGTGCACGGATTGCCAAGATCGCAGCGAGGAAATGATTCCATTTGGGTGATTGTTGACCGGCTAACTAAAGTGGCATATTTTCTCCCGAACAAGCGGGATGATTCAGTCGAAAGTTTGGCAAAGTTATATGTTGACCAGATTGTACGACTTCACGGTGTTCCTCGGAGCATCGTAAGTGATCGAGATGGGCGATTCACGTCAAATGATTGGAGGCTAGTTCACCGACTGTTGGGCACGAAGTTGACTTTCAGTACGGCCTTTCATCCCCAAACGGATGGCCAAACTGAACGTACCAACAGAACAATGGAAGACATGCTCCGAATGTGCGCCCTTGACTTCGGAAAGAGATGGGAAGATCATCTCTATATGGTAGAGTTTGCATATAATAACAGCTACCAGACAAGCATTGGGATGGCACCATATGAAGCTCTATATGGAAGGAAGTGACGTACTCCCTTGGCTTGGGTAGAAGCGGGCGAAGCTCGAGTTTTTAAACCAAATGAGGTTGATGAAGCAAACTCAACCATACGGACTATTTGAGAGAGGCTACTTATTGCTCAAGATCGACAAGCTAAGTACTACAACGCCAAACACCGAAACGTGGAATTTGCGGTTGGCGATTGGGTCTACTTGAAGATCAAGCCATTCAAAGGTGTCTCCAGGATTCGACGATTGAAAAAGCTGAGTCCATGATATTTGGGTCCTTTTGAAGTGCTTGAGTGAGTTGGCGAAGCGGCTTATCGGCTAGCTCTATCGACAGACTTGGGTGGATTACATGATGTATTTCACATCTCGGTGCTTCGGAAGGCCGTGAAAGATCCAGCTCAAGTGATCGCGGATGATCATGTGTCGGTGGAGTATTGGCTAACAACGAGAGTTAGACCCATTCAGATTGAGGATCGAGCCGAGAAACAGTTGCGGAACAAGACGGTCGGCATGGTGAAAGTCTGGTGGGACAACTGCGGCCGTGAAGAACTTACATGGGAGCGAGAGCAAACCATGCGAGAAGAGTTCCCCGAGCTATTTATGTAAGCCGTGGAGAGAATTGTGTTGTAACATACAAATGTTTAATGTTATAACTTTTTGGTTGCTGATTGCTTATTACCTTCATGTGTCTTAATTTCGAGGACGAAATTTCAAGAAGGAGGGGAGGGTTGTAACAGCCCAATTTTTCTCAGCAGGTAATTTTTGGGTGACACGGCCTGGGACACGGGCGTGTCCCAGGGCGTGTCAAGCTGGAGTCGACGATTTGGCCGCGAGGTCGACGAAATTTGGAGTCGACGATCGTCGAACAGCAAACACGGCCTGAGACACGGGCGTGTCTCAAGGCGTGTCGAGGCCGTATCGACGATCGGTCTGGGAGTCGATGTTTTTCGCTCGACGTTGTGTCGAGAGAAGGAACACGGCCACAGACACGGGCGTGTCCAAGGCCGTGTCGTGTGTTCGACAAAATTTGCTCGACGATCGTCGAGTGTCGAGATGTGATCGTCGAGTTTCAAGAAGTGGGTGAACACGGCCTGTGACACGGGCGTGTAACAGGGCGTGTCCCTTCGGGTCGACGAACTCAGCCCGACGAATTTTGCGCTAGGGCGTGTCTTAGTTCCGTGTATGGGCACACGGCCTGGGACACGGGCGTGTCACAGGCCATGTGAGTCTCGGGCGATTTTGGGATTATTTTCTCCGATGAACACGGCCACATACACGGGCGTGTCTGAAGGCGTGTTGGGTGGCACGGCCCATGACATGGGCGTGTCCTATGGGCGTGTCACTGGTTTGGATAAGTCGGTTGACCACCGCTTGAGGCACACGGCCTGGGACACGGGCGTGTCACAGGCCGTGTCAGGTAAAAATCAGCTTTTCTGTCAAAATTGTGGCCGTCCATTCTTTCAGCTGGGATCCAAGGGCAGAGCTTCTTTCATATTTTCCTAAAGGCCGAAAACTGAGAACATATTCTTATTTTGATTAGTGCCTTCATCTTTCTACAAGTTAGAGAGAGAAAAGGAGAGGAAGAAGAAGAAGGGCTGTGTTGGTGGAGCTTGATAGTATCAAGCTCTGTTCTGAGGCCGACGTTGCGGAGGAAACGTTCTTGTGATTCGTTCAAGCTAGCTTGGAGCTCATGGCACCAAAGAGGGCTTCAAGGGTAACGACTTTTCTTCCTAGTTATGTGAAGGCTTCCTTTTGGCATATGTGTGTGATTCCCCCACCAAGAGGTGGCTGATTTTGGGAATCTTTGGGTGGATTCATGAAATCCCCTTTGTTGGCATATAGATCCAGAAATGGAGTACGGAATAGGCATGCTGTGTGAAACCCATATGGACAGGTTGGTCCGGATTGGTGATGTTGCATACGAACCGGAGAAGACTTCGTGATAAACGTGTAGTTTAAGGAGTCAACGGGTTATGCCTGTGAAGAGGAGTAGCAGGAAGTACTGGAGTGGTAGTCCAGGAAAATATCCGTGTTATGTTTTTGGGTCATACCTGTGAATGAGGCACAGGAAGTACCGGTGTGACCAGGAAAGGCCCTTTGTGATGCTTGATGTCGTAGGGTGTCCACCTGTGAAGAGAGTAACAGGAAGTACTGGTATGCCCAGGAAATACCCCTGACATTTGTAATATTGCGGTGTCCACCTGTGAAGAGAGTAACAGGAAGTACCGGGGTGCGCAGGAAAGACCCGTTGAGATTGTGAAATAAATGGGTGTAAGAGAAATACCCAGGCTAAATGTCAAGAACAGGATTGGTGAGACCGACCCGCGCCTTTATATAGCCATGAGTACGCTGTACTCGGAGAAGGCAAGGCAATTTGAGCAACGGGGGGTGGAGGATCCGACCTGCGTTATATCCGTCCGACGTGAGACCAAAAAGTGCGGTCTGTTGGAGCGCATAGCAAGAGTCTTAGGCCTGCTCGCCGTGAGACCATGGGGGCTAAGGGCCAATCCCGGTTCACTAAGACTATAAACCTCCGGCTGCACACCATGGAGTAAATGCTCCAGTGAGTTGTCGTTGGGTGACGACCCTGATACGGTGGTGGGCATGTGATTTGCCAGAACACCAAGAATGTGCCCTGAGTGCATGGATCGTTTGGCCGGGTGGCGAACGGTTGTGATGGCATGTGTGCGTGAAAGCACATTTTATGAGATATATTGCCATGCTTGTGATATGATATGTCTGCAGGGAAGATTACCGCTGCCCCGAGAAAAGGGGTAGGGTCGTTATAATTGGGTCAGCTGAACGCTGACCGTTGCTTCTGTTTGCCGCCGTTGGGTGGATTGTCCCGGTACAGGTGCTGGAGAGCCAAGCGGGACGCATAAAGGTTGATGTCCCTGCTGCTGTTGCTGCTGCTGTTGCTAGCCCTCGAAGGCTTATGCTGCTTATTGTGTTTTCTTTTATTGTGGCCGGCCTGCGCGCCAATGTTTAGGCCACTGTTTGAAAGCCCTGTAAGGCCATAAGGCCTACTTTTATGATGTTGTAAGACATTCCTATTCTCAATATATACAATGTAATGTTGTAGTATATGTTGGACATTCATGTGAGGAGTTCAAGTGGTTGTATAGGCTTCCGCTAGAATACTTTGTGATAGTTGCGTTGCGCTACTCTGGTATCATCCCGTACCTTCACCGCCTGTTTTGTGATATATGTTGTGGGGCCCCGGCCGGACCTTCTAGTATATACCATATGAACGGATGGGGTTGTTACAACAGGTCACAAAGACCTTTCACCTGGCACAAAGCCAAACACAGGTCAGCAAGACCATAGCCTTTATATCACAAGCTTACAACTTCAGACTCACAAAGAATCTATACAGAAGAATTAAAAGGTGATTTGATTAGACACCATAATAAAAACACTTTGTCTACTTCTTCCTGGACTGAGCAGATATTAGCCCAAGCTTTTGTTGTTGAAGACATTGAAGTCGGCATTTGAATCTTTCTTCAAACTGCTATCATTTCATGGCAGAGCTTGTTGATCTGCTTCCTTCGAATTGCTTCTGACCATGTTGCTGCAGATGGTGATTACTTTAGCTATCTCTTTCCTCGGCTAAGTTCTCTGTGCAAAATAGCTTCTTCAGGCTCGACAAAAATGATGAGGAAGAAGATTGAAGTTTGGCCGCACTTTCATTTTCAGAAAACCTAGGCAAGGATTCGATTATTTGCTCTGGCCGATTTACTTCTTTTTATTCTCTGAAGGCCAATCGATCAGTGGGCCCACCACCAAGACTGATGGCTGAGATTTAGCCATTCAACACATGCTTCCCATTTACACTTGATTCAATGGCTCTTTGTTGTGTGTGGGCCCCAGAACTTAATGATGAAAATATTTCTTGGAAAGTGCAGAGGATGCTAATAGCAGGTCGCTAGCGTCTCTGGAAGCATTTCCGCAACAGTTAAATTTTGGTTGACTTTTTGACTTTGCTGACGTCAGCGTGACTCAGCATCTCTCTAGACTTGGACAAAATTCAAGCATTAGAAGCAAAGGCGTTGAGTGAGTAAGCATCACTCAACGCCGCAACACTTAGACAAAATTCTATCTATCTAGGTGTTGAGAGTGATTAGCTCGACGAACGATGAGCTCCATTCGACGAACGCCAAGCTCAGTTCGACGAAGGAGTAAATTCAGTTAGACGAAATTTAGACTCAATTTGATGAAAGCTAAGCTAAGTTCAACAAAAGAGTAAATTCAGTTCGACGAACTCCAGTCTCAGTTCAACGAAAGATAAGCTAAGTTCGACGAAGCTTAGTTCAACGAAAGCCAAGCTATCCACGCATTTGAACTTAGCCAAATTTTCTACGTCAGGGCGTTGAGAGCGTTGAGTGAGCTTGCCTCACTCAACGCTATTTGCCTTTAGTAAATATTTATGCGCCTTGGCGTTGAGAGAGTAAGCTTCACTCAACGCCAAACTACTTAACAGAACTTCTCTGGTATTTGGCGTTGAGTGAGTAAGCTACACTCAACGTCTGTAGACTTAATTAAAATTTTGCCCAACTTTTTTGTGGAGTTCACAGGCACAACAATACTCAATTCTAAAAGTTGTATGACGTTGAGTGAGTAGACCACACTCAACGCATGTGGACTTAGCCACATTTTCAACCTATTTCTCTAGGCTTTGACTGACTCAGCCTGACTTACAGCCTTTTTGTTGTATGGCGTTGATCGAGTAGACTACACTCAATGCTTTTGTACTTAGCCATTTTTTGGCTATCTATCAGTTAGGCTGAGATAGACTCAACGCTATTTGTTATATGGCGTTGAGTGAGCTGTCCTCACTCAACGCCTATGGACGTATTCAAATTTCTAGCTAGACAATATTGAATCCTTACCTCTGGCGTTGAGTGAGCTTGCTCTACTCAACATCTGTGGACTTAGTAGATTTTTGCTGTCCAGCAACCAATTATTGTGACCTCTTGTCCAATCAATGTGATATGGACTAGCCTGCACTCAAGTTTTCAAATACACATCAAATACAGTTAATGTGTGTGACATTGACCTGTTTGACTTCTCACAAATCAGGGGCATTTGGAACAATGGACCCAATAATCTTCCCCTATTTGAAGAAGTCAAAACCCGTATCCAAATTATTTTCTTTTCTTGGTCAATGACACACACAACCTATACAACAAAATAAATATTGAATTCTGACATGCTATAAGGAAGTGTACCTCATTTCCTGCCTGTATGGTCAGCATCACCTACTCCTTCTATTTTGCTGCAAGGTGTTTGTTTTTACTTGAGTGTCTTGATCACTTTCTCCCTTGAATGGGAATAGCTCTTTCTCCCCTTAGGTTTGTTGCATGATAGTGATCATCTACTGGATATGTCCTTCTCTCCCCCTTGCCAACTTTCCATCTTACTAAGACCTTCTCTCTTCTCTCCCCCCTTTTTGACTTTTGCAGAATAGGCAGATAGGGGCTGGCCCTTCTAGAGTAACTTACTCCCCCTCAGTAGAAGCATCAGTGAACTGCTACCACTGGGGAGTCATTATCTCCCGCAAGAGGAACAATACCTGCACCAAAAAATGCTAAAGGTAGTGCCTGAAGCTAGGCCAAGTTCAACATACCCAACTCAAATTTGAGGTTGTTGAACTTTGCTTTATCTAATAGCTTAGTGAAGATATCAGCCACTTGCTTGTCTGTGGGAACAAACTCAAGACTGATGTCTTTCTTCTCCATATGCTCCCTAATAAAATGATATCTAATTTCTATGTGCTTAGTCGTATAATGTGGGATAGGATTCCTAGCAATAGAAATAGCACTTGTAGAATCACATTATAGAGGAGTTCTACTTACCTGAAGGTTGTAATCCTGGAGCTGATGTTGGATCCTCAACAGCTGAGCACAGCAGCTGCCTACTGATATATACTCTAACTCAGCAGTGGATATATCCACACTAGTTTGCTTCTTGCTGCTCCAAGATATTAGCCCTCTTCCTAAGAATTGACAGGTTCTAGTAGTGTTATTCCTGTCTTCTTTGCAGCTTGCAAAATCTGCATCTGAAAATCCTGTTAGATCAAGATCTCTATTTATAGGGTACCATAGGCCAAGATCTTGTGTGCCCTTAAGATCCCTCAAGATTCTCTTTGCAACAGAGTAATGAGATTCTTTAGGGCATGCCTGATACCTAGCACAGACACATGTAGCATACATGATGTCAGGCCTACTAGCAGTGAGGTATAGAAGGGAGCTAATTATCCCTCTATACAAAGACTCATCAACAGGTTTCCCTGCCTCATCTTTCCTATATGCATACTTGACCCCATGGGAGTTCTTATGGTGGAGGCATTCTCCATACCATATTTTTTGATTAGCTTCCTGGTGAACTTAGACTGGGATATAGACAAGTCATCATCAGTCTGTCTTACTTGGAGTCCCAAGAAGAACTTGAGCTCACTCATACTGCTCATTTCAAACTTCCCTTGCATAAGTTTTGCAAACTTCCTGCAAAGGTTGTCATCATTAGATCCAAAGATATTGTCATCAACATATATCTGGATTAGGATAAGCTTGCCCTTTGATTCCCTTAGGAATAGGGTCTTATCTATCTTCCCCCTTGAGAATTTGTTCTCAATGAGGAAGCTGGACAAGGTTTCAAACCAATCCCTATGGTCTTGATTTAGCCCATATAGAGCTTTCCTAAGCTTATATACAAACTTTGGAGAGTTAGGATCTACAAAACCTGGTGTCTAATCCACATATACTTTCTCTTTTAGGTACCCATTCAAGAATGTTGACTTAACATCAATCTGGTAGACTCTGAAATCCTGATAGGCAGCAAATGCAAGAAATATCCTTATTGCTTCCAGTCTGGCTACTAGGGCAAAGGTCTGGTCAAAGTCTATGCCTTCTACTAGTCTGTTGCCTTTAGCCACCAGTCTAGCCTTATTCTTAACAATAATGCCATGTTGATCTAACTTGTTCCTGTAGATACACTTGGTCCCTATGAAATTTTGTCCTTATGGTCTGGTAACCAACTTCCAAACCCTACATCTCTTAAATTGGTCCAGTTCTTCTTGCAATGCTCCAGTCCGAAACTGGTCCTTAATTACTTCTTCAAACTTCTTGGGCTCTTCTTGAGATAGAAAGCTTGAGTAGGGAGATGTATTCATTCTCCTGCTTATGGTCTGGACTTCATGATTTGCATTACCAATGATTTGGTGTGTTGGATGGTCCCTTAGATGCCTGCTAGCTGAAGGCAATCTAGTTGTAACTTGTTGATCTTCAGGGTTTTCAGCTAGCTGGATTTCAATTTCTTCAGGTATGTCTTGTCCTTCTCTTGGAATGGATAGTTCATCATCAATATCTTGGACTGTGGGGGTAGCTTCCTTGATGGTCAGCTGGTCCATCATCTGTTCAGTACCTGCAATACTATAAGAGGAGGAGCTAGGCAGCTCACAGTTAACCATGTTGGATTCATCAAAAACAACATACATTGACTCTTCTACAACTTGGCTAGTTAAATTGTAGACTCTATATGCCTTACTATGAGTGTTGTACCCAACAACGATCCCTTCATGGGACTTGGCAGCAAACTTACTTAAATGAACTTTTCAATTGTTGAGCACATAGCACTTGCAACCAAAGATTCTGAAATAGCTCAGGTTTGGTTTTCTGCCCTTCAAGATCTCATAGGGGACTTCTTCTTGTGGCTCTTGGTGATAGAAGCCCTATTAAGGACATAGCATGCAATGTTGACTGCCTCAGCCCAGAAGTATTCTGGGAGGGATGATTCACTTAACAAGGTTCTACTAGCCTCTATGAGATTCCAATTTTTCCTCTCAACAACTCCATTTTGTTGTGGTGTTCTAGGAGAGGAGAATTCTCGATGAATCCTTTGCTCTTCACAGAACCTTGTCATGAACTCAGACTGAAACTAAGTCCCATAGTCACTTCTGATTTTGACCACAGTGATGTTGAATTCATTCTGAATTTGCTTGACAAATGTCTGGAAGACATCAGGGGTTTCAGATTTCTTCCTTAGAAAGAACACCCAGGAAAATCTGGAAAAGTCATCAATACCCACAAGGGTGTAGACATTCCTACCTAGACTTTGAATTGGCATAGGACCTAACAGATCCATATGCACGAGGTATAAGCACCTCACTGAGTCTTTGGTGTCAATGCTCTTAAAGGAGGTCTTAGTATGTTTGCCCTTTTGTCATGCAGAGCAGATACCCTCCTTAGTGCATATAGACTTAGGGTCATTCCTAACAAGCTCATCTTTGAACAGCTTGCCTATGGTCTTATAATTTAGATGGGCTAGCCTCTTGTGCCATTGGACACAGAAAAGGCTTTCTCATCTGCAACTATGTATACAGGTGAGTCTTTGCTTAAGCATAGGAAATCTAAATAGTAAACATTTCCACTCCTATTGCTTTTTAAGATGACCTCTTGGTCACTTAACCTCCTAATTTTACACTCATCTTTATGGAATACTATGTTATAGCCAAGATCATAGAGTTGGCTGATGTTTATCAGGTTGTGTTGCAACCCTTCAACATAAGCTACTTTAGTGATAGTGACTATGCCATTAGAGATCTTACCATAACCTCTAATCACCTCATTTTCTGAACCACCAAAGATAACCTGTTGGGAACTATGTCCACATTAACCCAGATTTGATGAAATCACCTTGGAACTAACATGAATTAGGTTGTATTTGATGCTTTGTTTGAGTTATGTGTTTGCAGGACTCCAATGGGAAGTGTAGACCAATGTAAGTCTACAATGGGTCACCAAACACAGGACCATACAGTCTAATCTCTCATTGTGTGTTCCAAAGTGTTGACTCATGTGTAGCCTCTCTATTGGGATACACTTCATATTCAAGCTATAGGACTGTGTAAAGACTTGGTGCTGATTCCCCTCTAGTAGAAGAAAACTTACTGACAGAAATTTTTCTAAGTGTTTCTCTCAAGTAGGTCTTTAACTACTCGAGTAGATTACTTGAGATATACTCGAGTAAAACTTATGCATACTCGAGTAAGAAAATTCCTCTCGTGAAGTTAAGTAAAACACTCGAGTAGTTCACTGACATACTCGAGTAGCTTACTTAACTACTCGAGTAGATCACTCTTCCTACTCGAGTTGCCCAAAGTTTAGTTTCCAAATTTTTTTAAGTCATTTACTCGAGTAGATACTTTATATACTCGAGTAAGTCTTGACACTGTGTCGAGTAACTCTCTTCTCTGTGTCGAGTAGTTAAGAAATACTCGAGTAAGTCATTCACATACTCGAGATAATTTCTTTCCTCTCGAGTAGTTCAATCTAACTACTCGAGTAGTTTTTTTCCCCGTGTGTGGAATATTTCTAAGTGTTTGTCTCGAGTAGTTTTTCTAACCACTCGAGTAGTTCAATTCTGCCTACGCGAGTAGTATAACTTGTACTCGCGTAGCTCAACTCCTTCCCGAGAAACTTTTCTGTGAACTCGAGTAGATCTTCTAAAGTACTCGAGTAGTTGATTATATACACTCGAGTAGTTGTCTTCTACATACTCGAGTAGTCATGAGTTATATACCCAAGTAATATTTCTCTGCTTACTCGAGTAGTCCTTGACCTACTCGAGTAGTTTTATACATACTCGTGTATATGACCTCATTTTCCCTGAAATTTCTTCTAAGTCCAGATTTGACAGATTTTCAAATCCCGTGACATGATTGGTCCACGTCTACGTCATTAAAACCAATTATGACCGTTATTAGTACTCCTATAAAAGGTCTTGTCTAATCGACAAACCCTAATCAGAAAACAGATCTTTTAAGAAGAAAATTATTCTAAGTTTTGCAGCCGCCTCTTTCCAAAAAGAATCGCTGTTTCCTCTCTCTCTCTCTTCACGGAACAAAAGCCGTCGCCGCCTCTGTTCTTCTCCGGCAAGGGTTTCGATCTTCAGAGGAAATAGACTGAAAAAGCTCTCCAGATCGAGATCGATTCTCACATACTCATCATCTGTCTGATCGTGGAAGTAAGGAGTTCAGATCTACTATTGTCGAGAATCTTTCTTCAACTTTTCTGATAAAGCCACACGCCAAGAAGAAGATTCCAGTTCCTGTTTCATTTTCAGATCTGAACCAGACAATATTATTGTTTGTATTTTTCAATACTTGTATTCCATTTCTGTAGGAGAATGTTTCTCCGAGTGTAGGAGTTTTCCACTCCGAGTTTGTAGGAAGGTGATTCTTCCGAGTTGTAGATCCAGTTGGATTGGATTGAGATTGTAGGAACTTTGTCCCGAGGGTATGATTGTTTTTCAATCCGAGATAGTGGAGTTGCCGAGTCTAGTAAATTGCTAGATCAGTGAGGGAAAGTGGATGTACCCAAGATCGGGGAACCACTATAAATCTTGTCTCATCTGTGATAGTTTGGTAGATAGATCTGTGCTGTGTTCTAAGATTTTTTATTCCGCAAAAGACGCAAAACTCACCTATTCACCCCCCCCCCCCTCTAGGTGATTTAGGTTAACAACTATTATCTTTCATAACCTTTGGTCCATTCCTTACTGGAGCATAATCCTTCAGCATGCTCTTTGTTCCAGTCATGTGCCTGAAACATCCACTATCCAAGTACCATATAAGGGTATGGGCACTTGGACTAACCTGCACGACACAAATCAATTAACCTTAAGAACCAAATTTTTATTAGATCCTTGGTGCATGTTAGACTAAAAATAAATATGACTGCCTGTAGCATTTCTTACAGGCAAGCTAACATTGGCTCTCTGCGCACTATGATTATGCCAGCAATCAACAGCATAGTGACCTACCTTGCCACATCACCAACACTCATGGATGTTATACCTTCATTTCTGAGTAGGTCTAGTGGCTGTGTTAACAGCAGATCTCGATCTAGAAGGGGTAGCAGCAGTCTTGTTCTTTAGTTTCTTAGCCCCAGTCTGACAAGTGGTGGGTCTGGCAGTAGAAGTGCTTAGGATATCTTGAGCCCTTCTAGCAGCTGCTTCCTTTTCAGAAAGCATACTCTTGATGGACTCAGAGATGCCCAGGTCTGGTCTACGGACAACCTTGCCCTTTGTAACATCCCCCAAACAGCCAGACCCCCAGAGTGATTTTGTCATGACTAAGTCATGACAAAATCCAGGGAGCTTAGAAACCCTTGTAGACCTAGGCAAAAAGGTGATAAAGCACCTTGGTCTGCAAATAGTAAACTTTAAATACCCAACTTAGGGCTTGACTTTAGGGCTCCAACTCGACTCCTTAACCCCACCCCAACACCCCTAGGCCATCAAGGAGACCAGAGTGACACCTAAGACCCATGGGGGCCAACCAAAGAGGTCAAGTTTACCAAAGTCAACCTTAAGCCCTAATTAGGTCAAAATGGTCAATTCTTCACCTATTAACCAAATTGCCCATCATAACATGGAATTGACCCCATATGTAGGTTAAAGGCATCATGAGAGACCTAGGGGACCAAAAAGCCCCATCAGGGGGCCTCCAAATTGGTCAATTGACCAAAATGCCCTCTTAGGTCAAAAGGAGCAATCCTTCAGTAAGTACCTCAATCGACCACCATAACTTGAAACTGACCCCACCCCTAGTGACATAATGTCATAAGGAACCCAATGGTACAAAAAGACCCATCATGGGGTCACCCATTTGGTCAATCTGCCCAAAAGTCCAATTTACACTAATTTGGTCAAATCACTTAAATTGACCCAACCAAGCTCAATCCACTCAGGCTAGCCTCAATTTAGGTTGGCTCATCAGTCCAAGGGAGCTGAAATTAGCATTTATGTCACCCAATTTCATGTAGGGTGACTAGGAGAGAGAGAGCTCAATTTTCCCCAAAAATGGAGGAGAGAGAAAGTGAGAAAGAGGGACATTCATGGTGGGGAAGGTGAATCGTCCCTCCATTCTTCACCAATTAATTAGCATTCATTTCCCCTATCAGTTTTGATGAGTTTCCAAACGAATTGGGGTCAAGGGGAGGTGAATTTCAAGGGGATATCACTAAGGTCGAAAATCACCATTAATGGTGATAATGGCAATTCATGCCTTGACCACTCCTCTCCCCAATTGGTTCTTTAAACGTCTTTAGGGAGTGGAGAGGAATAAAACCCCCCTCTTTCCCAAAGATTTCGAGCCCTCTGTGCAAGGATCACCATGGCACCGAAAGCTTTGAGGAGGAGCAATGGCGGCCAGCAAATGGAGCAAGGAAACGCTTCAAATGAGGTCTGATCCTCTTCCCCTCTCCTAGTGCTAGATCTAGATCAATTTAGGTAGAGAAATCGGGCTCAATTGAGCCTGATTGGGGGCTTGTATTTTCGGATTTTTCATGGAAGATGGTGGTGTTGAGTTCGCCGAAAACCACCGCCTCCGGTGTCATGCTCGCCGCCAAACGCTAGCCACCACCTCAACGGAGGTGGTGGTGGCGGTGGCCGGTCAGGGAGGTGGCCGGATGGCCGGGATTTCGGCCTGGAAAATGCTCCAGGCGCGGATAATTTGAGTCGTTGGCTCAAGGAGGAAGATGACTCCATTACCGCTGATCTTGCTTTAAGATCTGTGCAAGATCTCTATTTAGTTATTATTTTTGGGATTTTCTGAGTAGGAATTAGCAGTGTTTTGTTTAAATATTTAAAAATACTTAGGTGATCCTTCTGGAAATGTGATCACCATCATAGTTGTAGCTCTTGGTCTCTAGTTTATTTTACAATTTGTTTCAAGGAATTTGGAGACCAGGTTAGACCTCAGCACTCTTTTTGGTGGAGTCTATCCATAGGGCTGACAAGAGAATAAATTGGATGCCCATTCCAAACCAGACCTCCAAAAGACTTGACATTTGGGGTGTGGGCTACTCTTATCTATATCTAGGACTTATCCAAAAATCAGAATTTTTGGAGAACATTTTTCTATAGGTTTTAGAAAAATTTAATAATCCATGAATAAATTAATTAGGTGTCCTAAACATATAAAACCTCCACCAAATTTGGGTGGTTGGTCTTAGAGGGCATGCTAAGGCGCTGGTAAAAATTTCACCTCATTTGGAGATGTTTTGGTTAGATATTGAGCCAACCCTAGGTATACCCTTATAGGGTTATTTAGGTCAAGAGCTATTTCTGATGTTTGGTTGGTCAAATCACCTCAACAGAGGCTGATATTTTGGCCACTGCTTTTATATGGCATGTAACACCCTTCAATGAGATTTGGAGTGGTTTGGGCTAGGGTAGCCATAGAACCCTAGGGTAGGCCCCTTTTATGGAGATTTTTAGGGTTTGAAGGTCATGGGGTCAAATGACCTTGGAATGACTTGGGACTTGGTGGGAGGGATCATAGGGTGGCTATGGTCCTCTGGCTGAAGATTTATTGAATTTGGAAGCCTTTAACCCCCCTCAAATCCCTAACCTAGTTTAGGGCACAAAGCCCAATATTTGGGTTTAGGTAATCAAAACACCTCACAATAACTTGAAACTTGGGCAGGGTATTTCTATGATAAAAAGAGCCCTAAAATAATTTTGGTGGAATTTTTGGACTAATAAAATCAGTATTTCCTTTATAACCCTAGTTGTGTCCTTAAGTTTATTTTTCTTGTTATGATATTTCTGTTCACTGAAAAGTTGTGAAATTTAGTATTTGGAAGTTTAACATCATGTTAGTCCCCTCTGTATTTTTTATTGAAATTTTTAGATATTTATTTTAAGTACTTGTTTTATAATTTATAAATTATGAATTTCTGATCAAAAATAGATGTGGAGCCCAATATTGCTATGGAAATTATGAAACTTGGTCAGTGAGTGTTCTATGTCAATGTGTAGGCTCTGGAATTTTCTCATAATTTTTAGGTGAATTGAAACAGTACTAGCTTCAGAAAGTTATAAATTCGGGAGATTACTTTTAATCAGATTCAGAGCCCCTCATGTATTGGGAAAATTGTAAAACTTGGTTAGTGTTAGTTTTAGATCATTATCTATCTCCTGGAATTTTGTTATAATTATTAGATGAATTTCTACAGTACTTGCTTCAATAACCAATGGTTATGGAATTATTGATTTAAAATTAAATTAAGGGTTACTGTTCACTGGAAAAATTGGGAGAGTACATATAGGGTGTTTTTAGGCCATGATGGTCTTACTGAATTTTTATCATTATTTTTAGAACAATATTGCTGGTCTTTGCTTCTTAAAATGGTATCATCGACTTTATGTTCTAAATTGTGGATTTGGGGCCTAAACAATTCTGAAAATTCTTAGACCTTGGATTTGTTGTAGAAATGTTACCTAGTATTTATCATAATTTTGTGGTGATTTTTTACTGATTTAAAAGTGCATTTCATGATCAAAGTGGGGCATCCGGAGTCTTAGGGTAATTAGAATGAATGCCCAATTAATTAGGAAGATTATGAAACTCTAGTGTTAGTCTAAATAGGTCATGGTAGACTCCCAGTATTTGTTTTGGTTCTATTGGATGAGTAAATGGAGTACCCCTTAGTGGGAGCATCATGTAACTTAGCACGGTCTGTATATAGTACATAGAATTGAGATAGGCTAGCTCGGAGAACTTAAACACAATTAGGGGAGCTACACAGGAATAAAAGAGAGGATTGGTCAAGGGTAGGAATCAATAATATTAAGTGCCTTACGAAATGGAACTTTGGGTGTAATCCCATCGTAGTTCCTAGTGCCTTCGAGAGCTCTTCATGGGGAATACCTTGGGCAGTCCTGGGCTAACGTAAACTTTAGGGATAATATGGACAAGAGTAACCTCAATAATACCTCCACCTTGCACTAACACTTGTACAAGTGGTGAGACAAATTGGTAATGAATGGATAGCATAGACCCATGGTCGATGGGCTTACTGGTAGAGTTAAAGGGACTTGGAACTGTTTGGGTAGTCCGGGGAGCTGTATGCTCGAGGGCTAGTTTTTAGACTTGATGGTTTGGTGAGCTGGGGGCTCGGAGATTTAGGTGAGGTATAATATACAATCTTGCATGTGCATAACAGTGGTGGGTCCTCAGTATTGGACGATCGATCACACCGTCGTCAGTACGTTGACTCGGGGAGACTAGCTAGTTTGCTAGGAAGAGTACGGAAACGTACGAGAGGGGCTAGGCTGGGTAGTGTGATTACCAGTCTAGGAGTGGAGAGGCCCAACCCACTATCTCCATTGGCCACGACGAGAGGCTCCTGAGAGTTTAGCTAACTCCAAATTGGGGAACTAAAGGTCTATGTGCATAGAGTCGTGTGTGTGTGTGTGTGTGTGTGTGTTGCACTTGCATGTTCATACCCTAGCATACTTGCATGTCATAGCATAGTCTTTGCATTTAACCCTTGACACCTAACTTATAAATTGGTATGGGATAGTTTATACGATAGGCCTTGCAGAACGACCCCTTGGTCTATAGGGGTAATCCCTATAAATCAATGGTTACTGAATTACTATTTGTACAGATCTTACTTTTAGTTCTTCATGCTTACCTTACTACTCTTCATTACCATTCATTGATTAACTCCTGCTGCACTTTTAATGTTATAACACTCCTGTTAGGATAGTTGTCTTCTGCTCGATTACGCCCTGCTTTTTGGTCATCTTTTTCACTTCCTTCCGCCCGGTGCCTGGGAGCCACGGGTAGAGGGGTGGGGGATTGTTGACTGAGTCTAGTTTGACTGACGGTCGTTTGACCACCACATTTTAGGCACTTCGGATGGAAGATAGGGAGCAGCTGTAGGATATGCGGCACCAGCGGAGTACGGTGCAAATGGAGACAGGCCAGTGTAGTTCGGGTGGACAGGCATCCAGATCCGTGAGTGGAGCTGAGTAGTAGTAGTTTTACTTTTATGAGTGGCTTGTAGTGAGGTCTTTATGTACCGGGCATAAGTCCGTATATCATGGTGTGGACTCTTTATTTGTCATGTGATTTCCTCTTTCTATGTTGTGGACTTGATTGTTTTAGATTTTCCAATCATTAAACATTCTATCGCAGGTGATCGAGATGGCCGGCAGGATCGACGTTTTGTGGAGTCGACCATCCGGGAGGATGGTGTCACCGCAAAACGGCAGTTCTGGGCCTAAGACCCGGTGGTTGTTGCAAAAAAGGGGGTCTTACACCCTTTGTCTTAGAGTGGGATGGACGATTTGGAGAATAGCCAGCAGCTTTACCCATGACTGAAGGAGCTGTTGCACCAAACACAAATAATACATGATGGGCCATTTGTATTTCCTCATAGGCTGTCTTAAAGGCACTTGCACCCTTGTTGTATCTACCACCATATTGTGGAACATCTTTATTCACACAAGAGGGTCTAGCATTACTCCAGTGACCATAAATACTCTCATGGTCATGCCTGTTAGAAGGTATTTGCACTTTATTAAATTTAACAGGAGGCTTAGAGGCTAGTGGCTGCGCTTGAGCTTTGCCCATTCCCTTGGGATTGGCAGCACTTGTCCTTCCCTTGATACCCAACCCTTTCTTTCCCTTTTGGGAGGGGAAGGAGTCTATCAAGGGCATCACTGTGCTAGGCTTGAAGTAGCTAGCCACTAGTTCCCTCTCTTTTTGGAGCTTTCCTTCAAGATTCCTAATATGGTTATTATTGAAGTTTATGGTGCTCATCTGAATGATTGTTACATTCTTTAGTTTACTGAATTCTTGCATCTTCAGATCCAGCAGTTTTGCTGATTCTGAAACAACAAGCTGTAGAGAAGCAATTTCCTGAGCCTTTTGTTTAGCCAGGAGCTTGCTTTTCTTAAGAGCCTGTGGGAGTGCACCATAGTTGTCAATCAATTGATTGATGTCCCCTTCAGATTCAGAGCCATCATCATCATTTGATGCAGAGGCGCAAGAATCTGGAATTGATTCATAATCTAATCCAGAAGAGCTAGTAACAGAGATTACCTTACTTAGACCAGGCTGATCCTGGCTAATTTCTTCATCAGACCAAGCCATCAGCCTAAGGCAACAGCTGTCTTCTTCATATTCCACCTCTGAATCACCATCAAACTTTGATAGAGGGGCCCTGACTTCAACCCTGACAGCAGGAAGAAACTTCTCAGCTTCTTCTTCTATAGCAGCCAGCCTTTTAATGCAGTCTGCTTCTACAGCTATATCTTCAGTAGAGTACAACCCTATGTAGGCTTCTTCTTCTTCTGACTCTAATGAGGAGGAGTCAGTCCAGCTTCTTTACTTCTTAGCAATGAGGGATTTCTCTTTCTTGCCCTTTTGCTGGTGGTCCTTTTTCTCACTATGTTCCCTTCTTTTGACTAGGCAGTCGGCTATTACATGCCCAAGCTTTCTGCAATGATAACAAGTCATGTTAGATGAAAAATGTTTACTAGTTTTGGAACCATGTCTGTCCTCCTTAGAGGACTTCCTTCTGCCCTTGTAGTAGTCATCCTTGGGATGAGTGGAGGAGGAAGGTCGGCCTCTCCAATGCTTCTTCTTCATGAACTTCTTGAATTGTCTGGTGAAGGCAGCAAAATCTTCATCAGACCTTTGGCAGTCTGATGTGCTTTTCTCTAATCTTCCAGAATCAGATTCAGCATCTCTCCTTGGTGGACAGGGAGAATTTCTTCTGCTTTTGTTGGTGCCTTCAGCTTTGAATGTTACAGTCTTGTCTTTTGCCTGAGACTTGTTGTGATTCTGCACTTCTTTCCTAGCAGACAGCTACATCTCATATGACAGCTACTTCCTAAAGAGGGTGTGAGGAGCAGTGTCACCCAGCTTTGCCACTTCTCTGATGGCAGAGATCTTTTGTTCCCACTCTCTAGTGAGAGATCTAAGGAACTCGTCATTTAGTTCATACTAAATTAATATCCTTCCATAAGTTTTAAGTTCATTCGTGATCCTAAAGAACTTTTCATAACTGGTGGTTATGTTGTCCCCCTTGGATTGCCTGAAAGCCTCATACTCTTGGTTGAGCATGGACTTCCTATCATCTCGAACTTCATATGTCGCCTACTTGTAGATCACTAATGTGCCCCACATTGAATTTGCTATTGTGCAATGGATCAGGTTCTGAAGTGTAGAGTCATCAACAACACTCACAATTATATTCTTTGCTCTCTTGTCTTTTGAGGCCATGGCCAACTCATCCTTAGTCATCTCATCATATGTATTGGGTGTCTTGACATTTGCATCCAGTGCAAAAACCTCCATTGGGATGAATGGTCCCTCTTTAACTGTAGTATACATTGTAGGGTCAGTATCTTCCATGAACTGCCTCACCATTGCTTTCCAGATGTCGAAGTCTTCCTTCCTATAGATTGGAAGTCTCACATGACTCAGCTCCTTATTGGTCATTCCTGAACCCAAAGAGATAAACTTCTAGCTAACCTTGGAGATCTAATCAAACTGTTATGCCTTTAAAGAGCAACCTCCCTCTGATATCACTTGAAAGTCTTGTTTTCAAGGGTAGATAAACACCTAGCGGGGGGTGAATAGGTTTGTGTCTCTATTTCAATTTTCTTACTTGTTAGCCGATTTTTGTGCTTAGTGATTAGGTTAGTTTTAGCTATCAAGAACAATCACAGACGACACAAGAATTTTATAGTGGTTCCCAAATCTTGGGTACATCCAATGTCCATCTATGCCTTTCTAACAATGTGTTAGACTAGGCTCTCCCTCCAGAACTCAGCTCCTTAAGAGCTTACAACATAGATCCCGCAGGACCTCACAGGTCACACAGACCTGCCACATAGGTACTAAGCCAAACCACAGGTCACAAAGACCTTTCACCCGGAGCAAAGCCAAACACAGATCACAAAGACCTTAGCCTTTATATCACATGCTTACAACTTCAGACTCACCAAGAATCTATATAGAAGAATTAAAAGGTGATTTGCTTAGACATCAGAGCAAGAACTCTGTGTCTACTTCTTCCTGTACTAAGCAGATATCAGCCCAAGCTTTTGATGTTGAAGACAATGAGGTCGGCAGTTGAATATTTCTTCAAACAGCTATCGTTTCTTGGCAGAGCTTGTTGATCTGCTTCCTTAGAATTACTTCTGATCCTGCTATTGCAGATGGTGATTGCTTCAGTAATCTCTTTCCTCAGCTAAGTTCTTTGTGCAGAACAGCTTCTTCAGGCTTGACAAAAATGGCGAGGAAGAAGATTGAAGTTCGGCCGCACTTTCATTTTCAGAAAACAAAGACAAGGATTTGATTATTTGCTCTGGCCGATTTGCTCCTTTTTATTCTCTGAAGGACAATCGAGCAGTGGGCCCGCCACCAGGATTGATGGTTGAGATTTAGCCATTCAGCACATGTTTTCCATTTACACTTAATTCAATGACTCTTTGTTGTGTGTGGGCCCCAGCACTTAATGATGAAAATATTTCTTGTAAAGTGCAGACGATGATAACAGCAGGCCGCCAGCATCTCTAGCAGCATTTCCGCAACATTTGAATTTTGGTTGACCTTTTGACTTTGCTGACGTCAGCATGACACAGCATCTCTCTGGACTTGGACAAAATTCAAGCATTAGAAGCAAAGGCATTGAGTGAGTAAGCATCACTCAATGCCACAACACTTAGACAAAATTCTATCTATCTAGGCATTGAGAGCGAGTAGCTCGACGAAAGCTGAGCTTCGTTCGACGAACGCCAAGCTCAGTTTGACGAAGGAGTAAATTCAGTTCGATGAACTTTTGACTCAGTTCGACGAAAGCTAATTTCAGTTCAACTAAAGAGTAAATTCAGTTCGACGAACTCCAGACTCAGTTCGACGAAAGCTAAGCTCAGTTCGACGAAGCTCAGTTTGACGAAAGCCAAACTATCCATGCATTTGGACTTAGCCAAATTTTCTGCGTCAAGGCATTGAGAGAGTTGAGTGAGCTTGCCTCACTCAACACTATTTGCCTTAGCAAATATTTCTGCGCCTTGGCTTTGAGAGAGTAAGCTCCACTCAATGACAAACTACTTAACAGAACTTCTCGGTTATCTGGCGTTGAGTGAGTAAGCTACACTCAACTCCTATGGACTTGGTTAAACTTTTGCCCACTTTTCTGTAGAGTTGACAGGCACAGCAACACTCAACGCTAAAAGTTGTATGGCGTTGAGTGAGTAGACCACACTCAACGCATGTGGACTTCGCCACATTTTTAGCCTATTTCTCTAGGCTTTGACTAACTCAACCTGACTCACAGTCTTTTTGTTGTATGGCGTTGAGTGAGTAGACTACACTCGATGCTTTTGTACTTATCCATATTTTGGCTATCTATCAGTTAGGCTGAGATAGACTTAACGCTATTTGTTATATGGCGTTGAGTGAGCTGTCCACACTCAACGCCTATGGACATAGGCAAATTTCTAGCTAGACAATATTGAATCCTTACCTTTGGCGTTGAGTGAGCTTGCTCCACTCAACGCCTGTGGACTTGGTATATTTTTGTTATGTCCAACAACTAATTATTGTGTCCTCTTATCCAATCAATGTGATATGGACTAACCTGCACTCAAGACCTCAAATACATATCAAATATAGTTATGTGTGTGACATTGACCTGTTTGACTTCTCACAAATCAGGGACATTGGGAACAATGGACCCAATAAGAAGATCTAGGGGACGCTTATACAATAGGCCCTGCAAAACGACCCCTTGGTTTATAAGTTCGCGCGAGTATGCATATAAGTTAAGGTTTTATTTCAGTAAATATAAATGTAGGGTTTCTAGAAAACCGACACCCCATCATATAAATTGTTATGGGGCTTTTTATACGATAGGAGCCCTGCAAAAGATCTCTTGACTTATGTGTTTTCATATAAGTTAAGGTTACTTTTCTTGTTCGGTCTTTTTACCTTCATTCTATCTTATATACTATAGAACTGCTAGTTTAGTTTTGCCATCATCTACTTATTTGTTATTCTCCACCTTCATGTCCTCTCCTTTCCTTCTCCCCGCTCGGTGCCTAGGAGCCATGGGGGAAGGGGCAGGGATGATAGGACTTAGTCTTTTAGACTAACGGTTTTCGAACCACATCATTTTAGGGGACCGTGGAGCCCAGCATGGAGGAGCAGCCTCGGAGGTCGACACGCTTGGAGATGGGGCAGTCTAGTACCAGAGTTCAAACAGCAGGGACTGTGAGTCATGTTCGCTGCTAGTTGTTTTAGTTTTGCTTTCGCGATGAGAGATATGTAGTGAAGACTTGATGTACTGGGCTTGAGCCCAAGATTTAGTACTTTTATTATTTCTGTGAACACTCCCTTCGTGGAGTTTATTTACTATATATATGATTTGCGTGGACTTGCTTTATTATTTTTCTACTGTGATCTATTTGGCCGGCAGGATCGGAGTTTTGTAGTGATGACCTTCCCGGGCGTGAAGGTGTCACTGCAAAGCGGCGGTTCTGGGCCTAAGACCCCGGTGTTTTAAAAAAGGGGGGTCTTACAGCTTGCCTTCTTAACAAGCCTTGCACAGGCTTTCCTTCTTGTAGGGGCTAGAAGGCAATCCTCTGACAAGGTTGTCCCTAGATAGCTTAGATATGTTCTTAAGGTTAACATGACCTAGTCTCTAATGCCAAAGAATATTGTTATTACTAACTTGATTGAATAAGCATAGTTCTGAATTAGCAGAGTTAAAGTTTACTAGGTATATGTTCCCTTGTCTACAACCTGTTAAAACAGTTTGGTTATTTGAAGAAATAATACATTTTGAATTAGTAAAGCAAACATGATAACCTGCATCACATAACTGACTTATGGATATTAGGTTATGTTTGAGACCATTCACATATGCCACTTTTCTGAAAGTGACAGCTCCACTGTTGAAGTCTCCATAGCCTTCAGTTTGTCCAAAGCTGGAGTCTCCAAAGATCACTCTTAGACCCAGCTTTGCCTTGAAATTGATTAGGTTGTTCTTGCATCCAGTCATGTGCTTTGAGCACCCACTATCCAGATACCACTTATTTTGAGTGATAGGATAGTTCTTCACTTGCAATGAAATAAGTTAGATGTTCTTGACCCAAGTCACCCTAGGTTCTTGTTTCTTTTCATAAGAAAAACTTGAAATATAAGAACATTTAGGTTGACTTTTATATCCTAGTGGATTAAGTCTTCTAGGAGGAATTATCCACTGATTAAATTGATTATTGAATATTCCTGGTTGGTTATAAGTTTTAGAGAAATTAAAATTTCTGTTAAATTGATCTGCGTCCGACGAATCCTGGTGAGTTCGTCGACCTGAGTTCAATGAATTGGGATGAGTTCGTCGAACTGCACTCAGAGAATGATAGAAGTCATTTTCTAAGCCCCAAAATCGTCGATCTCTGGTCAACGAACCATACTGGTTTCGTCGATCGTAGTTCATTGAATTATTATAATATAAATCCGCGTTGAGAGTTCATCAACTTGAGTTCGACAAACTGTACATGTTTCATCGATCGGAGTTCGACGAAAACTGTTGAACATTGTTCTGGTTATTATTTTTCTTATTCTTTCTTCTTTTCTTATTCTTGTGTGTAATTTCAGTTTGATTAAGATTGTTATCTTCTACTTTCTCCTTACCCTTTTCAGAAACAAAATTTATTGGGGTGGTAAATATATTTTTCTGAATGAGTGGGGGTAGGCTTGATGAAGCACCTAAGCCTAGCTTGTCATTAAGTCTGGCATTCACTGTGCTAGTGATGTCCATCAACTTGATGCTTCTCCCATTCAGGGATTCTTCAAGTTTCCTTGTCTCAGTTAGTTCAGATCTTAAAGATATAATTTGTTCACTTGCTAGGGTTAGTTCATCTTTTAATTTAGCATTTTTAGAAATCAAATTTTCTTGAGTAAACAGTCTTTCTCTAAGCATTTTGATTTCATTTTCAGAGTTAATTAAGTCTATACACATGTTTTTAAATTCAATTTTAAAATTATCAGAATTATAATCAAATGATGATAGTACCTGATTAGCTTCTAATTCTGAAGCTTCTTCATTATCAGATTCTTCTTCACCATCTGATGGGCTGCTAGAGGCATTGATGGCAATGAGGTAGACTTCCATGGCATTTGCCTCTTCTTCCTCTTCATTGGAGCTGGAAGATGTGGATTCATCTTCTGTGTCACTCCAGGTATCAGCAACAAAGCCCTTCTCCTTTCTTTTTTGTTTGCTGTAAGATGGCCTGTTGGATTGTTGTCTTCTGGAGTTTTTCTCTCTTCTTCTTTCTTTCTTCTGATTCTCTGGACACTCTGAGATAAAGTGTCCAGGTTTCCTGCAGCCAAAACACACTATTTCTTTAGTGGGTGTTTTATCATACCTGGGCTTATCATCCTGCCTAGATGATTTTCTCCTGAAATCTTTTCTTGTCATTTTGTAGAATCTCTTAGCAAAGAGACTCATTAGTTCCTCATTAACTGTTGAAGCTTCTATCTCTTCAGCAGCCTTGAATGCTATATTTTGCTCCTTTCTAGCTGGTGGAGGAGTCCTTTGTTCTGCAGCTTCTCTAGACTTTATCAGCTGCTCATAGGATTTGAGCTTTCCCAATAGAGATTCTATGGAAATCTCATTTAAACTCTTGGTCTCCTTGATTGGCCAGATCCTGGAATCCCATGAGTTTGGGAAGCACATGAGTATCTTATCATTCACTTCAGTAAGAGTGATGTCCTTGTCTGAAGTCTTCAGCTCATTCATTATTGAGCAACAGACTCTGACTCATCCTTCTTGAAGTTCTCATACTGGGAGATGAGAGTTGATCTTTTATCTTTCTTCTCATCAGCAGAACTAGCTACCATCTGGTTAGGAGAATCCCAAATAGCCTTGACTGATGTGCATTCAGCCACCTTCTGGAAGATGTCATCAGATATAGTCTGAGCCAGAATATTCATGGCCTTTGTATCAGCAATCTTGGCCTTCTTCTGAGCTTCAGTCCACTCAGGTGGTGGAACGGCATGTGTGTTTGAAGTTGATGTAGATGTAGATGCAGATGGTTGAGGAGGACCTGTCAAAATAGAATTGTAGATGTCCTCATCAATGGAATTCATATAAAGTTTAATTCTTGCCTTCCAGATGGCAAACTTATTCAAGTTGCACACTAGAAGTCTGGTGCTTGAATAATCCTTGTTCTGTGTCATGCTGTGAAAACAATCCTAAGAGAAATAAAAGATTGGATCTAACACAGGATCTTTTGGTTCAAGGGTTAGCTTGTACAACCAAAGGAGCACTGCTCTGATACCAATTGAAAGAGAGGGTTAGATCTGATATACTCTAGAGGGGGGTGAATAGAGTATCTTTAAACCTTTTGTTGTTTATAAACTTTTCAGAGTAGAGCAAATAATAGATACTAATTTTTACTATAAGCAAAAATATAACCTAAGATAAACTAATCTAACACAGCCATAGCAAAAGTAAACTAACATGGGCAGAACAAGAACAAAAGAAATAGAGCAACCAGACAACACAAGAACTTTTATAGTGGTTCCCCAACCTGGGTACATCCACTCCTCTACCACCCTGGTAGGAATCCACTACCAGGTTTTGATCAGGTGACTGCCACCAATGAGATTTTGATCAGGTGCTCAAAAACCAACTCAAGTCTTTTGATCAGAAGACTTGCAACCAAGGAATAACTTTTGAATGGAGTTAAAGAACCCTTTGTACAGTGAGGGGGTGAGAGATTTATGATGTCTTCTCTTTCTTAAAACAACTGAGAAGACTAGTGGATCTTGATGTTGTCAAAGCTCCTCCTGAGATATTGAATTTGTTTAGGAAGATTGGAGCTTTGCTTCATGGTGTAGGTCTTCTATCTTCAGCCTTGATTTGAACAGATCCAGGAACTTCTTGACTGATAGTAGTTTGTTGTCCTAGAAACGTACTGGAGTGAAGGTTGAAGAAGACTCTTGATTTGAAATGAATGTTCTTCTTCTTCTTCAGCAATGTCATGGTGAAAACAAGATTATTTTCTGCACAGAGAAGGATTAGAATGTGATTGTTGTTGATATTCTCTGTGTGCCATGTATTCTCTTTCTGTTCTGGACTATCTCTTGTTGAAAAGAGAGAAAATCTCTTTTATATGATCAGTCGAATTTTCTCCTTTGAATTTTTGAATTCCTTTTGCATTAATTGCTGACGGCCTGGAGAATGTAATACGACTGGATAGAATATCTGCATTAATGGATTTCCCTAACTGTCCTATTGAAAAGCGGCAAGTAATAATCCTGATGAATACCATAATCAATGTTGCGTCTAACGGTTATATTCAGAGAATATTAAGCATTGATTATTTAGGAATTACTGCAATAGAATAAGGACAAAAGAAGGAAAAAATCCAAGTCTAGAACAGCACAGAAATCGTCGAGCAGAAAACAGATTTTATCGACCTGAGTCTAGAGTTCTTCAAGCTGAGAAGTCTTGTTCGTCGACCTGGGGATCCATGTTCGTCGAGCTGAGAACTATGTTCGTCGACCTGAGATCAGCTAGCTGCTTTCTGTAAAGAACTTCCCATTTATGTGCTCTAAGTTCGTCGGGCTAATAATGCAAATTTGTCGAACTGAGTTCAGAGAAAGGATTCTGGACTTAATGTGTTGAAGTTGAGCTTCCAGAAATCGTCGACCAGAGCTTGAATATCATCGAGCTCAACTCAGAGAATTTACTCTGAGTTCGTCAAGCGGAGCACGACTTTCGTTGAGCTGAGTTCGACGAACGTCGAACTCACTTGTCTGAACTTGATTTTCTTCTAAGTGTTGAGTCTTTTGTTGTCTTCTGTTGGCTAGTCCATGTGTGGTTGTTTCTAAGGACATAGCCTAAACTCTAGGACACAAACATGACCCTAGCTATACAAGGTGGGTCAAACATCCTAATTAGTGATCCTAGCTCAAATCAAACTAGGGATCCAACATATGCCTTGAGTGCTTGAAAAAGAAGTGCATCCTAATAGAGAGGCTACACATGAGTCAACATCATGGATCACACAATGAGAGATTACATTGTATGGTCCTGTGTTTGGTGACTCATTGTAGACTGATAATGGTCTACACTTGGCAATTATATCATGCAAACACTCAACTAAAAATAACATCAAATACAAACTTAATTCATCTTAGTTCAAGGGTGACTTCATACAAATCTGGGTTATTGTGGATGCAATACCCAACAATTTCCCCCTATTTATAGAAGTTAGAACCATCTACACTAAGGTGAATTATATCAAGATAAACAAGTAAAGAAACTAATAACCATAATAAATGGGAGAAATGCAGTAATAAAGAAAAATCAGATTATCAAAACCTAAAGGTTTATATTCATAGAAATTGTCCAAGAGAATTCAATTCCACAAGATTTCAAAAATTAAATTTTCTGATCATCAACAATATCTACCGGTTCTGTTATTGTTGCTGCATTTCTAGCTTTTTGTGTTGTCTCTTTTGGTAGCTGTAAGGTTTTGAGAAATATTTTGGAGGTCTGGGTGGAGCTTTGGGATTGTTCCTTCCATATTCTCTATCATACAATCTTCTCTTGGTAAGTGATTTTTCATATAGATCTCATTCATAGGAGCTGTAGTGACTGTTCCTGTCTTCATAAAAGTCAATTATAAGTTTTAGAGTATCAAGAATCGAAGCTTTGGAGGTTGGACTCCAAACTTCAGAGAATTCTTGAGGTCTTCTCCTTTCAGCTTCAGAATGAGGAGTTGATCTGCTAGCTGATGCCCCGTCACCATATTTTCTTCTTTTGGCTTTTTGAATCTCTGGAGGTGCTTTAGGAGGCATATTTACTTGTTTTGATTCCCAGACTTGCTCATAGTTTTCAAGAGGAGGTCCTTCAAAATATTGAGGAGGAGAGAATGTTGGCCTATTCAAATCCAAGTGTGCAGGAGGGGGTGCAAAAGGATACATTGCCAGATTAGGGAAAAGTTGATTGTGCATCCAAATGGTAGTATCATAAGTGTATAGCTTTGTGCTTTTAACTTCTTTGAGCACTGAAGTCTGGATCTCTTTCAGTTGATCATGCCACTGATTTTTCATTGTTTGCAATTGTTTCTCAAGCTGTTCTTTCACCTTATCGTCCCCCTTTCTGACTTCTAGAGAGAGGGTGCTAATTACATCTTCTTCACAAGTTTTGAAGTTGCGTTCTTGGGCTTTTTTCAAGTTGAATCTGATTATTTGCAAGGGTAACTGATTGGTGCATTACTTCACCAATGCTGGTAATGGTATGATCTATTTCTTTTCTTCTAATTTGTAAAAGCCTTCTAAATTCATTAGTATTGTTTTGGATTTCAGCAAATCCACGGCTCATTTCTCTTTCCAATGCAGTTACTTTGACAGTTAAAATTAAGGGAAGAATCAAAGTAATTTCTCTAAGCAGCTAGCATATCTTCAATCTTGCCTAAGATAGAACCTTCCAGAAATATTTCAGATTGAGTATATGGTTGAGGTAGAACTGGAACTGTCCATGGACATTGTTTGTTATTGTTGCAATAAGCCAGGACACGTCATAGCTGATTGCCCTCACAAGAAGAAGAAGGGTGGAAGAAGAGAGGAGAAGAAATCTTCTTATAATAAGAAGAAAACTGAAAGAAGTCTGGTAGCTAAGAAGGCCAAGACTCTCAGCGACTCTGACTCATATGAGTCAAGTGAGGAAGAGGAAGCCTACTTTGGGCTAATGGCACAGACAGACGAGGAAGAAGAGCCCCAGTACACTGGGAAGGTAAACTCTCACACTCATCTCTCAGAATCAGATGCTTCTGACCATGATCATGAGGACCGCTCTTTTGATGATGAATATGAACTCATGACTCAATATAAAGAGTTAACAAAGGCTTACGACAAATGTCGAAAAGTTGTGAAAACTCAGGCCAAGGAGATCAAATCTCTCAAAGCTGAGGAGAGCACTCTGAGAGAGGAAGTCGCAAAGACAGACTCACTCAGAGAGGATTTCAATGCTGCAATTGAAGGATATAATAAAGCTCTCGAGCACCTAAATCTGAAGGAGAAAATCATCAAGGAATTGGAAGAACAACTTGCAGCTGAAAAGAAACTTATTGAAAGTTTCTCCAAGCCCAAGACAGTCATTCCATTTGTTGTTGAATTCTCTGCTCGGGCCAAAGGTGCTGGCTTAGGTCATGTGGATGCTCCTAGTAAATCTTCTAGGAGAAATAAAGCTCAACAGAAAAATAAGGCTGCCAAGAAAGCTCTAGCCAAGGAGAAGGGGAAAGCTCCTCAAGATCAAACTTCATTTAAAAAGTTTATCTTTCTAACTAACGAGTTTGATCTTGATTCATCCTACGGTCACTTTGCTAGGCTTACTTATGTAGAGCCCAAGTCTCGGTACCAAGGATGGACCCGTCCCCGAAATTTTGGTGAAAGTGTCCTCAAGTCACCTTATGAGGAGATCACTCTTCAGAGCTATGCCTCTTATAGTCATGGTCATAACATCAAGAAAGCTCAAAAAGTTAAACTCGTTGTGGAGAAGCCTCTTAAGCAGAAGAAGTCATGTGAATGCTATCACCACGAAGCTTCTACCTCCAAGTCTGCTGCCCCTGCTAGACCACACTCTCAAAAGGTCAAGCAGGAGAACTTTAGGCAAAGATACAATAGGTTTGACTGTTGGAGCTGCGGCAAAGTTGGTCACTTTGCTATAGATTGCTGGTTTAACCCCAGATATTTGTAACTCCTCGAGTTAATAATGTGAGAAAGACCAATCACAATGTCACCACATGTAGGGAGAGTGTGCTAACTATAGACCAAGGACCCAAACGAGTTTGGGTTCATAAGGCAAACTGATTTGTGAATGCAGGTATGTTCAAAGGCCACCAAAAATCCTACTTTGTATTTGGACAATGGATGCTCTCGGCATATGACCGGGACTAGAAGACTACTCCGGAATTATTCTCCAGTCATGAACGGGCCAAAGGTCATCTTTGGAGGTTCTGACAGAGGAATTACAAAAAGCTACAGTATGATAACTAATGGTAGTGTATCTTTCTCAAATGTGGCTTATGTTGAAGGATTGGAACACAATCTTATAAGCATAAGTCAGCTCTGTGATAAAGGATGTATCGTAGAATTTCATGCAGACAAGTGCTTGATAAAATCGGTAGATAACTTAGAAACGATTCTATCAGGCACTCATAGTAGAAATATATTTTTGTTTAAATTTTATTTGCATAGACTCTTCTACGCCAGTGCGCTTTTTGGCAAAAGATAGTGCGTCTCTTAGTGACAAATGGCACAAGAGACTAGCACATATAAATTTCAAAACTATTAATAAATTATTTTTTCTTAATTTATTAGTTGATGCCTCCAATGTTAAGTGCGTCAAAGATAGACCTGGTCACGCATGTGTAAAAGTCAAGCAAACAAGGGCTAGCTTTAAAAGCATTATTGGCAAAGAATCTAATAGGTGTTTACACCTACTTCATATGGAGTTGTTCGGTCCACTACAAATTAGAAGTTTGGGAGGTAAGGATTATACATTGGTTATTGTTGATGATTACTCTCGCTTTGCGTGGGTGTTCTTTCTAAAACACAAGTCAGATACTTTTGATATCTTTACTAATTTTATCAGGCAGGTCTAGAATGAATACAGCTGCTCCATTGTCAAAATCAGAAATTACAATAGAACAGAGTTCAAGTCTGGGGCCATGACAGAATTCCATAAAGGTCTTGGTATCTTTCATGAGTTTTTCTCTCCTCGTACTCCTCAATAGAACGGAGTAGCTGAGAGAAGGAACAGAACACTCGTCGATGCTTGCAGAACCATGTTGAGTGATGCCTCACTACCGGAATATTTCTGGGCTGAAGCCGTCAACACTGCATGTCACGTGCAAAATCGAGCACTCATAAACAAGAACCATAATAAGACACCTTACGAACTACTAAAGGACAAGGAACTGACTATTTCATATTTTAGAATCTTTGGTAGTAAATGCTTCGTCCTTAACAATGGTAAGTATCACACCACTAAATTTAGTGAAAAGAGCTTTGAAGGTATTTTCGTAGGTTATAGTAGTCATAGTAAGGCATATAGGATTTTTAATAAGAAAACTCTGGTTGTTGAAGAATCTATCAATGTTGTATTTGATGATACAAGCTTGCTGCAGGGCATCTCTTCTAGTGTGTTTATTGAAGATGCAGGTTCAAGACTAAAGTAATTAAACTTGGATGAGCCAACTGGAGAAAAGGTCAAAATTTAATCAAAATCACCACTCCAACCCCAATTGGAGAGGTTGATCACCATGATGAAGATGTCATCCAAGTTGATGAAGTCACTCCAGTGGTAGAGGAAGCTCCATATGCATGAACTCTAGAGCTCAGACACTTGAAGTCACTCCATTTGTAGTTGACCATGTCTAATGACATGTCCAAGAAATTGCATCTCCTCTTGTCCAAATGAGCATTTGGACTTTTTCACACATAACTCATTCTCTAGCAATGCTTGGAATACCAAGCTAAGGTGCTTGGCATGCTCCTCCAGGGTATAGATGTAGACCACGATGTCATCCAAGTATACCACCACAAATTTGTCCAAGTATGTGTGGAATATTTGGTTCATCCGAGTGCAGAAAGTTGTTGGTGTATTGGTTACATCGAAAGGCATCACCAACCATTTGAATGCTTCATACCTTGTGACGCAAGTGGTCTTAGGTTCATCCCCTTCTACAATCCGCACTTGATGATATCCCTTTTGTAGGGCCAACTTGGAGTGGATCCTTGCCTTCTCAAGCATGTCAAAGAGATCTGCAATGAGAGGAATGAGATATTTATTTTTTATCGTAACCTTGTTTAGCGCCCGATAGTCGGTGCAAAGTAGCAAGGTTCCATCCTTCTTCTTTTGGAATAGCACTGGAACACTAAATGACGCCTTTGATGGCCTGATCATTCCTGTCTCAAGCAGCTTGAAGTTACTTCCTCAATTCCTCCAATTCAGGGGAGCCATTCTATATGGTGATTTGGCTAGTGGCTTTGTCCCCAGTACTAGCTCTATTTTGTGATCCACCTCCCTCCGAGGTGGTATCTTGAGAGGTAACTCAGCAGGCATAACGTCCTCATTCTTCACCAAAATGTCTGCAATGAGGTGAGGCACCTACTCCCTTATGTCGGCTTTATCTTCCTCTTTTAGGGTGGCCAAGTAAGTTGGTTCACCCTTCTTGAACCCTTTTGCAATTTGCATGGTCGAGAGTTATTTCGGCCCTTCCTTGTCCAACTTTGATGGTCCTTGAATCGTTGGGACCATGCATACAGTTCCTTCCTCTAAGATGCAAACTGAGCAATGTGTTGGCATGACAATGGCTTGCATCTTTTCTATAAAGTCCATTCCTAGCACAACATTGAAGTCATCCATGTGTGTTATAGAGAAGTCCACCCGGCCCTTCCAGGCACCCATACGCAACTCCACGTTGTGTGTAACTACATCGAGCAGCCTTGCTTGACCGTTCACTGTCTTGATCCAACCTCCGCCCTTCATGACTTGTGATGAGTACGATTATGATAGGCATTTTACTATCATAATTGTAATCATGTCTACTATTTTTCTACCTCCCTATGTAGCAATTTCACGATAATAGTTAAGAAATTGTCTTATCATGGATAGAAGATCACATTTAGGAGTTCTTGTCATTCCTTGTATTAAGCTATCTATTTATTCTTTCATTTTTCTAATGCAAGTAATGCCAACCAATGGAACTAAAAGTCTTAGAGCAAATAGAGGAGTTCACGGAGTCAATATGGTTGATGACAGGACAAGAATTGGGCGTACACGTGTAACACCCCGAAATCAAGCGGAGCATTTTGAGCAGAATCGGGTTCAGGCATGGGTGACACGGCCTGGGACACGGGCGTGTCCCAGGGCGTGTCAGGCCTGGGTAGTGTCGAGTCGTGCAGTCGACGAAATTCGGAGTCGACACAGCGGACACGGTCTGCGACACGGGCGTGTCGCAGGGCGTGTCGGGGCCGTGTCGACGATCGACCGTGATGTCGACGAATTTATCTCGACGATCGCCGAGTGTCGAGTGTCGAGTGTCGAGTGAGGACACGGCCTGTGACACGGGCGTGTCACAGGGCGTGTCAATGATCGACGAACGCAACTCGACGTTTCGAGCTAGGGCGTGTTTGCGGGACACGGGTGTGTCCTGGTGCACACGGCCATGAACACGGGCGTGTGCCAGGCCGTGTGAACTCTCGGGTTGTTTTGGGATTATTTTCGTTGAGGTACACGGCCTCAGACACGGGCGTGTCTGAGGGCGTGTCGGGTACATGGCACGAGACACGGGCGTGTCACACGGCCGTGTACTAGTTGGATTGAGTCGGTTGTTTGCCGCTTAGAGGGACACGGCCTGTGACACGGGCGTGTCACAGGGCGTGTCAGGCCGTGTTTCAGCTTTTCTGGCCAAATCTGAGCCGTTTGTTTCCCTCTTCCTGGATCCAATGGTTGGGCTCTGTCCAGGTGTTGTGAAGGCCGAGAAAAGGGGGATTTAAACCCTCTTTTCTCTTCTTCTTCTTCTTCATCTTTAGTCCAAGAGAGAAAGAAGAAAGGCCTAAGGGAGAGAGAAGGGAGGAGTCTACCAGCTGCTGTAGGAGCTGCGGAGTGCGGAGCGAAGATCCGAGAGCGGATTCGTGAAGGTAGAGCCGAGGCGGTGATTTCCATCCGGCTACTTCATGGCGCCGAAGCGATCTTCAAGGGTAACGATCTCCTTCTTGGACATCGAAGTCCTTCCTTTATTCATGTGCTTGGAATCCTCCACCAAGAGGTGGATATTCGTGAAGTGATTCCTTTGTTGCGTCTGCATCTAGAGCCGGAAATATGGAGTACGGCATAGGCATGCTGTGTGAAGCCCATCTGGACCGGTAGTCTGGATTGGTGATGTTCATGGGTAAACCGGAGATGACTCCGTGGATTTGATGAGATGCAAATGGTTTTCTCTTGTGATGAATGTATGGATGTGATGCTGAATGTGAGGAGGCTTTGGCAAAGCTCCTGGTTGTGATATGATCAAATGGTAACATGCCTGGGGAGCTCGTGATAAACCCGACTGTTACACCACTAGTGTGGGTTGATCTAGTTAGGAAGGGATTGATGGGTGGCAATGCTAGGGGAGCCGAGTTAAACCCAGGTTGCTGCACCACATAGTGTGGGTCGATCGGATTAGGAGGGGGGTCGATGGGTAGACATTGCCTGGGGAGCTTAGATAAACCCGGCGTGCTACACCACATGTTGTGGGTCGACCTACTCTGGTTGTTGGATGCTGTGAGGGTGTACCTCTGTGTGGTTTGGGCGGGATGTCGCCAGCTTGCGAGATTGGTGGACTAGGGCCGGTCAACCAACAAGTTAAAACCTCGAATCAGCGGTGTATGACTGGTGGATTCCGGTACGCCAAGAAGGTGCCCTGAGTGCACAGAACGTCTTGTGGATTCCAGCGTTTGTGATGGAATGTGTTTGCTAGCGGAAGAAAGAGAATGATATACATATGATGTTTGATGATATTTGTGATAGATGACAGCACTGTATACAGGGAAGGAACCACTACCCCGGGTAGGGGGTAGGGTCGTTATAATGGGTCAGCCAAATGCTGACCGTTACTTTGTTTTGCCGCTTTTTGGTGGATGTCTCATTGCAGGTGCCGCGGCTTGAATTGAAATGACTAAGTGGAATGGCTAGCTTGCTGCTGGAAGGTCATGCGAAGAGTTGTGTTTGGATTTCATGTGTGGTCGGCCTGCGTGCCGATGTACGAAATGATTGTTGTGTAAAAGAGGAACTTGTAAGGCCATAAGGCCAGGGTGTGTGAGTTGTATACATTCCTGGTGTTGGTATATATAAATGTGATCTTTATATATTGTGGACATTCTAGTTTGAGTTCATGTTAACAAGAAAATATGCTGCGCTAGAATGGAATGAGTTAAGGATACGCATCGATTTTGATTTCCACACGTGATTCCTTCGCTTTGTCTATGAGATATGGCGTGGGGCCCCGGCCGGACCCACCGTTATATGTCCTGTGACAGGTGGGGGCGTTACAAAGTGGTATCAGAGACCAGGTTTAGATTGTTTGGGAGGAGAGAACATAAATGAACTCATGAATGTCCACTAGGAATGTATGTCATGCACATGATGTGCGTGCGTGTGTAGTCAATGTAGCAGTACCGTTATGATTTGAAGGATTAATGGTGTTCTGTACATTGATAGGTGGCGAGGGATGGAGATGGGCCGTCTGAGCCCCAGCGGTCGGATGAGAGTGCAGCACCCGTGGAAGCGCCTATGCCTCCCTCGGCAGAAGCCATACGGGTGATGACGGAGACAGTGCTTGCAGTGTTACAAGCACAACCTATTGGACAGGCAAGGCCTGGTGCAAGGCAAGAGCAAGTGGTGGTGGAGGCGCAAGCCAGTGACGAGTCATTGACACGTTTTATGAACTTTCATCCCCCGACGTTTGGTGGAGCGCTTTCCCCAACGCAGGCGGAAGATTAGTTGGCAAGAGTAAAGAGGATCCTAACCGCAATCAGGACGGTAGAGGAACAGAAAGTGATGTTGGCCACTTTTCTGTTGGAAGGCGATGCGAGATTGTGGTGGGATGAGATTGAAGTACATCACTTGGCAGGTCGAGGTTTAACTGACGTTTCCATGGATGAATTCGCCCAAATATTTTTAGCCAAGTATGTGCCGGTGTCGCAGAGGATTGCGATGGAAAATGAGTTTCTCTGTTTGGTGCAGGGTGAGCAAGATATTGATACCTACCTGCATGAGTTTACAAGATTGGGGAGATATGCGCGATCTACCTTTGCGGAGGAAGGGCGAAAGACAAATCGGTTTTATGAAGGATTGCGGGATGAATTGAGGTTGGCACTTTCGAGTTCAGTGAGCCAAGGCTTCCAAGCGTTGGTCGATACAGCCCGTGCCTTGGAGAAGGATATGAAGCGCGTACAAGTGAATAAGAGACGGGCAACGGAGAAGTCAGAGTTTAAAATGTCACCATCGGATCAATCGGAGTTTCGACGACAAGAGAAGAAAAGATTTAGGCCGGCGGAATCAGCTCCGTCGACTGTTTCTTCAGGGGCGACTTATGGGTCAGGACGTGTGGATACACGTATCTGCTATAAATGTGGGCAGCAAGGACATATAGCAAGGTTTTGTCGGAATGCCCCTCCAGGGAGTGAGAAAAAGATGGGTGCGTCCTATGAAGAAAAGGGAAAAGCAGTGGCCGAATCATCTGCACCCCGGACGCAATCTCGATTTCATGCGATGGAAGTACAAGAGCCGCAAAGCTCAGTTGGTGAAATTCAGCCTCGGGCGTTTAAGTTGTCTCTTAATCATGAATTTCAAAATCGGGAGGCTGAGCGGAAGTGACGTGTGATGCGAATTCTTTTTGACTGAATCGAAGCTTGATGGATCATCCATAGTGGTGTATGGACATGATGTTTTTATATAGTTGTATGTCAACTATATTGATAGATGATGAATAAAATCGTGATGTTGACAATCTTGATTAAAATGTGGTGCACGTGTGATGGTAAGGCGATACGAAATCATGTTGTTTTGTTCTGAGGTCTTCTGTGGTTGAATGTGCACAAGTGGAAGATAGGGATGTTTGTTTGTGTTGTCTGTTTGTTAGTTTGTGCGGAGGCTTGAGGTGTAAGCTTTGATGATGTTGTGGCTGCTTGGAGTCAATTTCGAGGACGAAATTATTTGAAGGGGGGAGGATTGTAACACCCCGAAATCAAGCGGAGCATTTTGAGCAGAATCGGGTTCAGACTTGGGTGACACGGCCTGGGACACGGGCGTGTCCCAGGGCGTGTCAGGCCTGGGTAGTGTCGAGTCGTGCAGTCGATGAAATTCGGAGTCGACACAGCGGACACGGCCTGCGACACGGGCGTGTCGCAGGGCGTGTCGGGGCCGTGTCGACGATCGACCGTGATGTCGACGAATTTATCTCGACGATCGTCGAGTGTCGAGTGTCGAGTGAGGACACGGCCTGTGACACGGGCGTGTCACAGGGCGTGTCAATGATCGACGAACGCAACTCGACGTTTCGAGCTAGGGCGTGTTTGCGGGACACGGGTGTGTCCTGGTGCACACGGCCATGAACACGGGCGTGTGTCAGGCCGTGTGCCAGGCCGTGTGAAGTCTCGGGTTGTTTTGGGATTATTTTCGTTGAGGTACACGGCCTCAGACACGGGCGTGTCTGAGGGCGTGTCGGGTACACGGCACGAGACACGGGCGTGTCACACGGCCATGTACTGGTTGGATTGAGTCGGTTGTCTGCCGCTTAGAGGGACACGGCCTGTGACACGGGCGTGTCACAGGGCGTGTCAGGCCGTGTTTCAGCTTTTCTGGCCAAATCTGAGCCGTTTGTTTCCCTCTTCCTGGATCCAATGGTTGGGCTCTGTCCAGGTGTTGTGAAGGCCGAGAAAAAGGGGATTTAAACCCTCTTTTCTCTTCTTCTTCTTCTTCATCTTTAGTCCAAGAGAGAAAGAAGAAAGGCCTAAGGGAGAGAGAAGGGAGGAGTCTACCAGCTGCTGTAGGAGCTGCGGAGTGCGGAGCGAAGATCCGAGAGCGGATTCGTGAAGGTAGAGCCGAGGCGGTGATTTCCATCCGGCTACTTCATGGCGCCGAAGCGATCTTCAAGGGTAACGATCTCCTTCTTGGACATCGAAGTCCTTCCTTTATTCATGTGCTTGGAATCCTCCACCAAGAGGTGGATATTCGTGAAGTGATTCCTTTGTTGCGTCTGCATCTAGAGCCGGAAATATGGAGTACGGCATAGGCATGCTGTGTGAAGCCCATCTGGACCGGTAGTCTGGATTGGTGATGTTCATGGGTAAACCGGAGATGACTCCGTGGATTTGATGAGATGCAAATGGTTTTCTCTTGTGATGAATGTATGGATGTGATGCTGAATGTGAGGAGGCTTTGGCAAAGCTCCTGGTTGTGATATGATCAATTGGTAACATGCCTGGGGAGCTCGTGATAAACCCGACTGTTACACCACTAGTGTGGGTTGATCTAGTTAGGAAGGGATCGATGGGTGGCAATGCTAGGGGAGCCGAGTTAAACCCGGGTTGCTGCACCACATAGTGTGGGTCGATCGGATTAGGAGGGGGGTCGATGGGTAGACATTGCCTGGGGAGCTTAGATAAAACCGGCGTGCTACACCACATGTTGTGGGTCGACCTACTCTGGTTGTTGGATGCTGTGAGGGTGTACCTCTGTATGGTTTGGGCGGGATGTCGCCAGCTTGCGAGATTGGTGGACTAGGCCCGGTCAACCAACAAGTTAAAACCTTGAATCAGCAGTGTATGACTGGTGGATTCCGGTACGCCAAGAAGGTGCCCTGAGTGCACGGAACGTCTGATGGATTCCAGCGTTTGTGATGGAATGTGTTTGCTAGCGGAAGAAAGAGAATAATATACATATGATGTTTGATGATATTTGTGATAGATGACAGCACTGTATACAGGGAAGGAACCACTACCCCGGGTAGGGGGTAGGGTCGTTATAATGGGTCAGCCAAATGCTGACCGTTACTTTGTTTTGCCGCTTTTTGGTGGATGTCTCATTGCAGGTGCCGCGGCTTGAATTGAAATGACTAAGTGGAATGGCTAGCTTGCTGCTAGAAGGTCATGCGAAGAGTTGTGTTTGGATTTCATGTGTGGCCGGCCTGCGTGCCGATGTACGAAATGATTGTTGTGTAAAAGAGGAACTTGTAAGGCCATAAGGCCAGGGTGTGTGAGTTGTATACATTCCTGGTGTTGGTATATATAAATGTGATCTTTATATATTGTGGACATTCTAGTTTGAGTTCATGTTAACAAGAAAATATGCTGCGCTAGAATGGAATGAGTTAAGGATACGCATCGATTTTGATTTCCACACGTGATTCCTTCGCTTTGTCTGTGAGATATGGCGTGGGGCCCCGGCCGGACCCACCGTTATATGTCCTATGACAGGTGGGGGCGTTACAACACGGGTAGGCACATGCCCGTGTTGCCTACCCGTGTCCTCGATGGGATGGAATAGAAGAAACTGAAGGCAATAGACAGAGCCCCGCACGGGTAGGAACAAGCCCATGTTCCCACCCGTGTACTTTTCGGGACAAACCCAGTTTCGGCTGCCACCCAACCCGTGTGTGAAGAACACGAAGAACAAAACGGCCGTGTCCATACCGGTGTCATATGACACGGTCGTGTCCGTACCCGTGTCATATGACACGGCCGTGTCCGTACCCGTGTCATATGACACGGCCCACTACCAGACACGCCTGTTCGTGTGCAACTGCCCTTGAACCGTCAACACGGCCTGTGACGCGGCTGTGTTGGAACATGTGTCCGACCCTGTTTGCTATGAGACTATAAAATACCTATAGAAAAATTAGAGAAGGACTTTTGGATCATTTTTCATTGGGGAGAACTTCTGGAGCACGAAGTGGAGCATCCAAGGGAAGGAGGAATTGAAAAAGATTATTTGTATGCTTTTAATCTATCATATATCTCTTTTAATTTTCCCTATCTCTTGGTGATCTAACTTTAATTATTTTTTATTTCGCATGAACTTTAATTTGAACAATTTGGTAATCATGTATCGTATTGTTTTCATTGAATTTGTGGTATTTTATTCGTATGTAGGCTTACAAACAAAGAGATTTATCCTAATTATGAATTGCTTATTTATTTTACATGAATTTCAAATTTCTAGATTGAGAAATTGAATGTTTGTGATGATATCTATATGTTCATATTTTGGTGTTAGCTCTCTTTGTAATTCAAATTCCATGATCGAGAGATATGTTGTGTGGATAATTGGAATACGAATAAATGGATTTTTGGTATTTTGGAGATAGGATTTCATGAATTTATGTAGTATATAGGGTGCTTCATTTTATGCAAATTTGAGTGTTGTAAATTGTTCGAGAGAAAATTTACTAAGTTAGATTTAGATTTTGAATTGCTCGAGAGAGAATTCGATAGATGTTTACCCTTTACAATACAACGAATTTGATAGTCTTGTCATTTCATGATTATATAGAATTGAGTTAATGAATGAGTATGTTCATGTGATTGCTCATAAGCTTTCGGCTTTTTATCATATTTAATCCTCCAATGTTTATTTATTCAAATAGTCATAGTTAGGTTAATTTAGATTAGAAATCAATTTTAATTATAGGTACGATAATAGAGTGAGGGTGAGTATGAGTATTTGAAAAGGCCCTGTGGAATACGACACGAGATGTAGACTTCTCCTATACTATGAATGATAGGTGCACTTGCCTAAAAGTTAATTCAATCTAGCTTATGCCCATCTACATAGTTTATACTAGAGTTTAAAATGAATCTGCATCAAGTTATTACTTGTTAGCAAAAGAAATCATCAACTTGCAAGCCCAATCTCTTGGACTCTCCTTCTGTCATGAAGTTGTGTGAAGTTCCTATGTTGATTAAGGATTTGGTGTCCTTCCCATTGACTAAACCTTCCACATACATCAGCCCCTTGCTTGATGTAGCTTTTATTGGCTGCACGTTCAAAGCATTTAGTAATTCCAATGAACTCATTTGAGAAGTACCTTCTTTTGGTGGGGTGATGTTTTGGCTCTCCACCATAGCAGATAATGATCCCAGCTTTGGGCAGCTGCTCATCGGATGTGGCCCCTTGCACACATAACATCTGCCTTTTGGAACGAAACTCTTCTTCGTTTCTTCAAACTCCTTCTGTGGGTCGGGCAAAGTCTTTGATCCTCCTTTGAAGTGGGTGGTCTTGTTGTCTCGCCGATCTCCCCAATTTTTGACATTATTGAACTTGTCCTTCTTCTCCTTGATTGGATTGGATTGGTGTTTGAACTCAATAAGAGACTCGGCATAGCAATGGTGTCTCTGGTGGTCCTTAGGTCCTTCTGCATGACCTCTTGCTTGACCCAATTTTGCAGTCCATCAATGAAGTTGAAGAGAAGAATGTGCTCGGGGACATCAAAGACTTGTAGCGATAGTGTTGTGAACTCCTTGACATAGTCTACAATGGTGCCCTTCTACCTCAGCTCCCTGAGCTTCCGTAAGTTATCATCTTTCACATTCTTCAGGATGAAGTTCCTTCTCAACTCTTGTTTGAAGTTCTCCTAAGAGTCGATCCGATAATGTTCTTTGGCAATATCTACTTGTATTTTTTGCCACCATAATGAAGCAATGTCTTCTAAATAGTAACTAGCATGACGTACCTTCAAGGCTCCATCCGTAATATCATATCCCTCAAAGTATTTCTTCATATGCCAAAGGAAGCTCTCTACCTCCAAAGCATCCCATTTTCCTGCAAACTTCTTGGGTTTTGGCACATCCAGTTTTGCGTTGCTCACCATGCCTCCAATGTTCCCTCCATTGGTAGGGCTTCGCTTGCGCAAGTCTTCCACTTTTGTTTCCACATTTGTCAAGCACTCCTCAAAGTCACTAATGATAGTGTCAAAAGAATTATGCGAGGATTCTGATTTGCCCAGTGTTTGCTCCTCCAAAAGGTCAATATACATGTGCATTTTCTCTTGCTCCATATGAAAAGTATCAAAGTACTTACATATTGTGCGAACAAGAAAAAAATAGCCCGAAAATTTGGAGTAATGTAGACTTTATTATCCAAAAAAGATATCAATTACAGTGGTATAGCCTCCCTTTTAAAGAATGGAGGAGATGAGAGAGATTACAATTAAGCAATGTTGGACTAAAAATTTACAAGTATATGCGGCTTTAAAAATAGATAAATCGGACAGGTCGTGCGGTTAGACAAGCCGGCTAACCGTCCGACAACCAACAGGAGGAGAGAACAAGCGCCACAGAGAGCAAGCCGCCACAAGAGACCACCAGACTTCCCGGTCTCCAAGTCGTTTGAGACAAACCGGCAGACCGCCCGATCTCCGAACAGCAACAGACCGCCCGGCCTCCATACTGCAACACTCCCCCTCAAGCTGGAGCATAGATATCAATCATGCCCAGCTTGTCGCAAATGTGGAAAAAGGAAGAGGACACCGGCTTGGTGAAGACGTCTGACAACTCGTTGTCGGAAGTGAGGAACGGAGTACAAATCTGTTTCTTCAAGATCTCTTCCCGAATAAAATGACAGTCGACTTCTATGTGTTTTGTTCTCCAATGAAAGACCGGATTTTTGGAGAAGAATATCGCGGCCTTGTTATCACAGAACATAGGAAGAGGATAGTTGTAGACCTCTCCTAAGTCAAGCATGAGAGCACATAACCATTTCAACTCACACGTGGTCGACGCCATACTGCGATATTCCGCTTCTGCACTAGACCTGGAAACCACAGACTGTTTATTATTCTTCCAACTCACAAGATTGCCTCCAACAAACGTGCATAAACCTGATGTTGACTTGCGCTCACCTTTGTCATTAGCATAGCTCGAATCTGAGTACGCTTCAACCCTTAAGTGACCATTCTTCTAAAAAAGGAGTCTTTTCCCTAGTGCTGCTTTAATATACTCCAATATCCTCAGGGCAGATTGTAGATGACACTCCCTAGGAGCTTGCATGAAATGGCTCACCTTGCCAACAGCACAAGAGATGTCGGGTATGGTTACCGTGAGATAAATGAGTTTGTCAACTAGACGCAGGTACCTCGTAAGATCGGATAGAAGAGATGAGTCATCTGTCCAAGTTTTGTATTCTCCAGCAGTCATGGGACAACAGGCAGGTTTAGCACCAGTCAATCCTGCCTCCTTTAGAAGATCAAGAGCACACTTCCGTTGGGAAAGGACCATGGAGTTGGGCTTCCTAGAGATTTCAATCCCCAAAAAGTATTTCGGGGAGCCCATATCCTTTGTGACCAGGTGTTGACGGAGGTGTTTCTTTGTCAAAGTTACCCCATTCTGGTCATCGCCAGTAAGAAGAATGTCATCAACATAAACTGCAAGAACTACCAGACCAGAGGCGGTTTTTCGAACGAACAAGGAGTGATCGGCTGAACTTCTGCAAAACCAATGGCCGCAACAATGCCGCTAAACTTGTCAAACCAGGAACGAGGGCTCTGCTTGAGGCCATAGATAGCCTTCTTTAGCCGGCATACTCGTGTCTCCCCCTGACCAACATACCCAGGAGGTTGATCCATATAAACATCTTCCTGCAGATCACCGTGGAGAAAATCATTCTTAACATCCAGCTACAAAATGGACCAATCCCTGTTGATAGCAACAGAGAGAAGGACCCGAATGGTGCTGAGATGAGAAACGGGAGAGAAGGTGTCGAAGTAATCAACACCATAGGTCTGAGTGAAGACTTTGGCCACCAGGCGGGCCTTGTAGCGATCCACGCTGCCATCTGCATGGAATTTGACAACAAAGACTCAGCGGCAGCTGACTACATCAGTGCCCAAAGGAGGGGGAACCAGGGTCCAGGTGGCTTGTTCAGTAAGGGTAGCAATTTCCTCATCCATGGCGGGCTTCCAATGAGGACTAGTGAGAGCTTCCTGGAAGGTGCGGGGAGTGGCGGTCGCTGAGATAGCCAATGCAAACGCCCTGCGAGAAGGAGTGAGACGATCATATGAAACAATAGCAGCTAGCAGGTGCTGGGTACACGTCTGCACGCCTTTGCGAAGAGCAATGGGAAGATCCAGGTAGGCATGTTCCTTAGTAACCGAAGCATCAGTGGCGGAGAGAGCTGGCCTAGGAGAGGAGAGAGACGGCCGCGGAGAAGAGGGAGAGAGCGGTGGTGATGAGGAAGAGAGGGAAGGAGGAGACGGTGGAGGTGATGGTGGGAAAAGCTCGATGGGATTAGACGGGGTGGAAGGGACGGTGGGAGAAGGAGAAAGAGCTGGAGGTGGGTCAGAGGAGAAATAGGACACATTCTCGAAGAAGGTCACATCTGCGGAGATGTATTGTTTTCGAAGAACGGGATCAAAACAACAGTAGCATTTTTGAGTAGTTAAGTAACCCAAAAAGATACATTTTGTGGCACGTGAGTCAAGTTTGTTACGTGTGGCGGAAGGATTGTGCACAAATGTCGTGCACCCAAAGATACGCAGAGGAAGAGGAAACGCATCCTTGCCTGGATATAAAAGAGAGAAGGGAGTTTGGCCGTGGAGAACCATGGACGGAATGCAATTAATGAGGTAACAGGAGATGAGGACAGCGTAGCCCCAATAGGAGCGAGGAACGTGCATCTGTGTCATCAGAGTGCGAGCGATATCGAGAAGGTGACAGTTCTTGCATTCCGCCACCCCATTTTGTTGGGAGGTATAGACACAGGTAGTTTGATGGAGAATACCATTTTGCATACAAAAAGAAGAGAAAGCATTGTAAGATATTCCTTAGCATTGTCAGAACGAAAAATTTTAATAGACATATCAAACTGATTCTTAACCATATTATAAAAAGATGTCCATACAGAAAAATGTTCGGAGCGATCCTTTAAAAGATACAGTCATGTACATCTAGAGAAATCATCAATAAATGTTACAAACTATGAACAACCCCGACCTATGGTGAGGGTAGGAGCAGGACCCCAGATGTCGAAGTGAACAAGTTCAAACGGCCGGGAAGATCCATGACCTTGCTTGGGTGGGAAGGAGGAACGGTGATGCTTGCCAAGCTAACATGCTTCATAGTGTAGCGGTGGGCCTTGCGGAGGAAGATGTGGTAGAAGCTGGCGAATAAGACGTGGAGGAGCATGACCAAGGCGAAGGTGCCACTGGAGAAGATCAGTAGAAGATGTGAAGAAGGCGGAGAGTGCGGAAACGTTGTCGAGGAAGTAAAGGCCGCCGCTCTCAGTCCCAGTAGCAATCGTCCTCTTTGTGCCCGGATCCTGAAAAGAATAAGTATTAGAAGTGAATGTGACAGAGCATTGTAGTTGTTTGCAAAGCGAAGTAACAGATAACAAGTTGCAAGGGAACTTGGGCACGTAGAGGGTGTAACGCCCCCGAATTTTCTGCGATTATTTAATTCTCGTTTGGCATTACGTTGACGTGTTTCCAGCTTGTGTCGTTTGTTAGAGCGTGGTATTAGCTCTTTAGGTCCTTGTGTGGTTGTTGGTAGCCTATTAGGCAAGATTCCCTAGCAAGCCGGGTCTGGTTTGGTGACTCGGTGAGGCCTCTCGGGGGATGCTTGTGTTTTGGCTTCGGGTGGTGATAACCCGAGTTTTGTTCGTCTAAAGTTGATTTCGACTTCGTCGTTGCGTTCGTAGCGTGGGTATTTAGCTACGGTGTAAAATTCGTCAATTTCCGAGATGGCTCGGCTTTCGCGTCGTTTTGATCTTTTGGTGTAAGTATTGATAATGTATTATTAATTTCCTATTATTAAAAGATGATGCTTATATATAGCCTTAGGTTAGAAATTTAGGACTGTTCACCATCTCTTTTCGGAAGAAACCGCTGCCTGTTCGCGAGAGATAAAAAAAATGTCGGACCACCCGTGCCTTCGGACGCCAATTTCGGGAGATTTAGCGGTCGGAATTCGATTTCGAGAGTGGGCCTGGATTGCTCTCGCTTAGATCTACGTTCCTATTGTAAGTTTTCTAGTTTTCGTAATCGTTTTAGAGGTTTGAAATTCTCGGCTTGACCCTTCTACCTCCCGAAATCTCCAGATTTCTCGGGTTAGTGCTTTGCGGCTAGATCCGAGAGTGACGGAAGGGACCGACCAAGCTTTGCTGGAAATCGAGGCAAGTGGCGCTCTTTGCCCTTGCCAAGTAGAATTGCTTCATACTTGCCTTTTTACTGTCAAAATACATTCCGAATTTACTTTGCTAAATGTCCAGCTTTGTTTTTTTAATCATGGTCGATACTTGCATATGCCTACAGAAATTTCTCATGTTCAGAATTTTCCTTCTAATAGCCTATTTCTTAATCCTTCCTTGCTGTTAATGTTTGCCCAGTTCGGGTGCTGGGGGTAGTGAAGATGAGTGTTGGATTTGACCTTCATGTATGGTGGTCGTAGCCGGGTAGCATAGGTAGCATTAGATTTAATTTCTGCAAAAGTTCGGTTGGAGGCGTTGACAGCGTTGAGTGCACTCAACGCTGCCAGATCGTCGATCTGAGTTCGACGTTGTTCGTCGAACTGAGATCGACGATCTCCGGTTGTCGGAGATCGACGAAGATCGTCGATCTGAGTTCGACGTTGTTCGTCGAACTGAGATCGACGATCTCCGGTTGTCTGGGAACGACGAAGATCATCGATCTGAGTTCGACGTTGTTCGTCGAACTGAGATCGACGATCTCCAGTTGCTTGAGATCGACGAAGATCATCGATCTGAGTTCGACGTTGTTCGTCGAACTGAGATATCTGAGTTCGACGAATATCGTCGAACTAAGATCGGTGTTTTTCCTGTGACCTGAATCGTCAAACTGAGCTCGACATTTCCTGTGATCTGAGTTCAACGATTTTCCCTCTGTCTTCCCTTATTTTCCCGAGTGAATCCCGTTGGGTTTGGGGTTATTTGTCGGCTATTTTCTGAACGTCGAATCGTGGGTTATGGCAGGTAGTGGTGTTTTGACACTCTTAAGGAGTGGGATGTTTGGTGTGCGAGCCGTGGACGCCACCTTTTTAGTCGCAGGTACGGGCTGGGTATTGTTGTGGCCTTGTGCTGATGCAGTGAATTTTTTTTTTGTGAAACTGTTTTGTTTGGGGGACTGTTTTTTGGTCACCAACCCAGTTCCATGTTGTTTTACTACTGCCATTAACTCACAAATTAGGATTTATTAGGTGTTTCTTCCTTGTAAAATGCAACATAATTTGGCAAGTTTTCTTCCATTTTGCCTTGTAGCCTCTGCAGGATTTGAGCAGGGCTTATTGTTGTTTCCTTGTACTTGGTGTACTTTGGCTTACTTTGGACAGCATTTGCTTTTACTGTCATGTTTACTTACTCTCTTTCATTCCATTTTGATATTATGCTCTAATTCAGATTTTCTTGTTTTGCTTGCTGAGGTGTTCTTTCTTTGGATGCCTCAGGTTTAGAGTAGTGGCTGGTCAAGTGGCTGAGTTGTTGTGGTGTTGTTGGTGATCTCTTGGACTTTAGAGATCCTTTTTGCCTTGGCTAGTGAGGTAGTTTTGTTGTTTACCTTCTTACAGACATACATGTTTGCCAGAGGGTTCGTGTCAGGTTGTTGGCGCCCTCTGGTGGTTTCTACATTTTATACTAGATATGTTATCTTTTGCTGCTACATTTTCTGGAGATAGTCTACTTGATCTTGGGATGATTTATGCTATGTTGATAGTTACTTTTAAATCTAAAAACACTATTATAAGTATATCTCATGATCAGCATGTTCATAAAACTCACACACACTACTTTTCAAGCAACGTAAAAAGGATCGTTTTCTATTTATAATATAAAATAAATCTAGGGTCTTGCATAGTATAAGTTGACCTCGGGGGTCGCTTATGCACTCTCATAGGATGTCAAATATAAATAAAGTATTTTTTGCTGCGTATAAGTATAGTTTTTAAACTGTGGACTAGATGATCCACTAAGCCGAGGGATACGGCCTTTAAGAATATAACTGATTTTTCTAATCTTTTAACTTATGAATTTTCATAGTCTAGTTAGCTGGTGTTCGCCTGAGCGTCGACAGTTATCATCTGCTCGACGAGGCATCACGATGCGTGTTTTCTCATACTCTGATACTTATTAAATTCGGAGAAAATGCGGGTTGTGACAGTTGGTATCAGAGGGAGGTTGCTTGACAATTTGTCGGGCAACCTTTCCTGGTAGGTATTAGATGTTTAGTATCATATCATACACACACCGATATGTCATCAGCACGTCTTGGCTGAAGCACGAACACTACACTCATAGCATAACATGAAGTATACAGGGCATATTATGTAGTATGGGATGCATAATATGTGTCTGTATAAGGATCCACCACAGGGGCAACATGTGAGGGTTATGTAGAATGGGATGCATAACCTCACCACATGAATGCGACTAGCACGTTTCTTTTTCGTTGCATGAGAATGTTATGTAGTATGGGATGCATAACATTTTCATGTGTACGCCACTCATGACATGCATTAGGGCCTTTTTAGAATGCATAGCACAATCATGCATAACATAACATTGCATAAGCACAACGTGTCAAGCTAAAGATTTGCAGGATGACATATGTACACACATGGTTTTAAATCAAAAAAAGAATATAAATTCATGCATTCCCGAACTAGGCACAAGAGTTAGTTGATGGTGGTTAACCATCCTAGGTTAGGAATAGCATCAATTTTGTTAAACAAAATAAAATCTCAGAGCAAGTATAGCAGTTCAAGGTTCATATTTATGTATGTATTGTCTGTACTGGTAGTTTGTTCCAACTGTTGTACTAGGTTTTGACCTCAGTTTTTATGATTTTAGGATGGCGAGATGTCCTTCGACTAGGTCGACTCCCCTGTCTGAGGGTGAGTCCTCAGGAGCGTAGAGTGATGCGGTGATCGAGAGCCTGCAACAGAGCAACGATTCCTTGACCAGGCAGTTGGTGGAGATGCAGGCCCAGATCCAGTCTCTGGTGGCAGTTGTGGCAGGACAGACTCAGGGGGTGCAAGCCCCTGCAGGGGGGTCAGCTGCTCCTCCCCCTCCTGCTCCCCTGAGACCTCCAGTGGTGGTGCCAGCAGAGATGGCCTTTATATCTCAATTTCAGAGACTTAGCCCTCCTACATACGATGGGAAGGCAGATTTCATGGTCATAGATGATTGCCTGATCTCCATGGAGGAGATGTTCATGTACTCCGGTATTGCAGATGATCAGAGAGTGATGATAGCCGCCTATCAGCTTAAGGGTTTGGCTAAGAGTTGGTGGCTTAGAGAAAATGGGAGCATGGTAGTTGGTTGCTCTTGGGGATTATTCAAGGAAATGCTGCTGGGGAAGAATAGCCTTCGGTTGAGCGTGACCGTCTTATGAACGACTTCCTCCACCTGAAATAGAGGCAACTCACGGTTAGTGAGTACGAGATAGAGTTTAGCAAGTTGAGCCGGTTTGCTCCTGGGTTGGTGAGTATTGAGGCTGATCAAGTCAAGCGGTTCCTTCGTGGCTTGAGGAGCGAGGTTCAGCAGTTGACCAGTGCATATGGATCAGAGACTTATGCAGGGGTAGTGGAGGCTACTCTGAAAGTGGAGGCAATTGAGACCGCAAAGAATAGAGGCCAGCAAATGAGGAAGGACAAGAGGAAGTCTGCTGAAGAGAAGGACCCCCAGGTACCCGATGCTGCCTCGGGAAAGAAGAGCAAGGTAGTGTGTAGCTTCTGTAGCCGCCAGGCCACCCTGTTGAGAGGTGTTTCAAGAAGGCGGGAGCTCAGAAGAAGGAGCAAGTTCATGCTATTCAAGGTGCTCCTAGGAAGGATGTTTCCTGTTCTGTTTGCAAGCGACCCGGGAATGATGCTGCCCAGTGCTGGTCCAAGGATAAAGTCTGCTATCAGTGTGGACAGAAGGGTCATATCAAGACAAGGTGTCCTCAGGTCCAGCCTGTTCTTCAAGCAGTTCCATTTCAGGCATTACCTCCGCCTCATCGTGTGGACAAGGGCAAAGGAAAGCTGAACGTGATCTCTTCCGAGGAGGCTCAAACTTCGACTCAGGTCATCTCAGGTTAGTTGTTTTCCTAGCCTGAAAGTTTTATTTATTAGAATGGTTATAGTTTTTGTTTTGGTAGTTCCTTAGTTGCTTATATACTCCTATAGGGAAATTTAAGGTGAAGAACCGCTGGGCGCGTGTTCTGTTCGACTCTGGCGCTACCCACTCGTTTGTGGCTAGAACCTTTGTGGAGCGATACCGGTTGATTCTAGATCAAGTTCGTGATACCTTTCGCGTCAAGTTCCCTTCCGGTGAATCTGTGTTATCAGATATGGGCATTCTGGATTGCCCTGTTTTGTTGGGGGACTTCTTGCGAAGGCAGACTTGAAGATGATTGATATAGAGGACTTCGATGTTATTCTGGGCATGGACTGGTTGTCTAAGTATGATGCGGTTATTCAGTGCAAAAGGAAGCGCTTGGACTTCATCAAGGACAACGGTCATCCTGGAAGTGTGTATGTTGATCCGTGCCAGGATTCTCTTGTCATTTCTGTGGTATATGCTCAGAAGCTGTTTCATTCTGATTGTTTTGCTTATTTAGTCTTGGTGGTTGGGACTGCTGTCAGTGTACCACGCTTGGAGGAGATTCATGTTGTACGTGAGTTCTCTGATGTTTTTCCTGATGACCTTCCTGGTCTTCCTCCCGATCGAGATGTTGAGTTTGTGATTGATTTGGAACCGGGAACGCGTCCTATTGCTAAGGCGCCGTATCGGATGGCCCCTCGTGAGTTGGAGGAGTTGCGAGTCCAGTTGGAAGAGTTGTTGGCAAAAGGCTTTATCAGGCAGAGTTCGTCGCCTTGGGGTGCTCCTGTTCTATTTGTGAAGAAGAAGGATGGGTCGATGAGGCTGTGCATCGATTATAGGGAGCTGAACAAAGTCACCATTAAGAACAGGTACCCTCTGTCGAGGATCGATGACTTATTTGATCAGTTGCGTGGTAGCACGGTGTTTTCCAAGATCGATCTTCGTTCTGGCTATCATCAGCTCAGGATCCGTGAGGTAGATATTCCACGGACTGCGTTTAGATCGAGGCATGGACACTTCGAGTTTCTAGTGATGTCATTTGGTTTGACCAACGCACCATCAGCTTTCATGGATATGATGAACTGGGTGTTCAAGGACTTTTTAGACAAGTTCGTGGTGGTATTCATCGATGATGTGTTGATCTACTCTCGCAGTGCTGAGGAGCATGAGCAGCATCTGCGCTTGGTTCTATCGGAGTTGAGGAACCACAAGTTATTCGCAAAGCTGAGCAAGTGTGAATTTTGGTTGCCTCAGGTCTCGTTTCTGGGCCACGTGGTGAATAAGGATGGGATCTCGGTCGACCCAGAAAAGATCGCAGCATTGATGGATTGGAGCAGGCCGGGCACGCCCAAGGAGATTAGAAGCTTCCTAGGGTTGGCCGGCTACCACAGGAGGTTCGTGGATGGTTTCTCTACCCTGGCTGCACCTTTGACCAGATTGACTCAGAAGAACACGGCCTTTGTTTGGAGCGAGAAGTGTGAAGCATCCTTCCTGGAATTAAAGAACAGATTGTGCACTGCTCCCGTTCTGACCCTACCTACTGAGGGCGTGGAGTATGATGTGTACGTGGATGCTTCGCATGTTGGTCTGGGTTGCGTGTTGATGCAGACTGGAAAAGTGATTGCGTATGGGTCAAGGCAACTAAAGACTCATGAGAGAAATTACCCAACGCATGACCTTGAGTTTGCAGCGGTGATTTAAGCGCTAAAGTTGTGGAGGCATCTACTTTATGGTGCTCAGTGCAAGATATTCACATATCATAAAAGTCTAAAGTACGTGTTCACTCAGAAGGAGTTGAATCTGCGCCAACGGCGGTGGCTAGAGTATGTGGCTGATTATGATATGGAGATACAGTATCATCCGGGCAAGGCTAATGTGGTGGCCGACACCCTGAGCCGGAAGACGGGGAAGATCTTTAATCTCACCGCCGATCGTTTAGTGGAAGAGTTCCTCCTGATGGATATTTCTGTGTGATGTTGTGACATGCAGAGCAGTTTGGCAGTGGCAGAGCCGTCTTGGATTTCACTTACCAGGTTGCACCAGAAGGATGATCCGGATCTTCTGCACTTATACCTCAGGACTGAGAGAGGGGAGTTGCCGGATTTTTCTATCGATGATGCGGGTACTTTGAAGTACCGCGGCAGGTTTTGCATCCCCGTTGTTGGGGACATCAGGGTTATGATATGCAGAGAGGCTCATGGATCCAGTGTTGCCTACCATCCAGGATCTACAAAGATGTACCATGAATTGAAGCAAATCACCTGGTGTTGTGGGATGAAGGGGGACATAGCCCGATTTGTTGCTGAGTGCCACATTTGCAAGCATGTGAAGGCCGATCACGGAAGGCCTGGGGGGAAGTTGACTCCGTTGGAGATCCCGACTTGGAAGTGGGAAAGTATTTCTATGGACTTCATTACGGGCTTACCGATATCTCCAAGGGGATTTGATTCAGTTTGGGTGATCGTGGACCGATTGACGAAGTGTGCGCACTTCGTACCCTATAAGATAGATTACCCAATGAAAAAGATAGCAGAGTTGTACTTGGACGAGGTCATCAGATTGCACGGTGTGCCAGCTAGCATCATTTCAGATCGAGACTCCCGATTTACTTCTCGTTTTTGGCAGAGTTTGCAGGAGGGTTTGGTACAGATTTGAGGTATTCTACTGCTTACCACCCACAGACCAATGGTCAGACAGAGCGGGTGAACCAGATAGTTGAGGATATGATCAGATGCTACATTTTGGACCACGGAGGAGCGTGGGATGAGCGTCTACGGCTTATGGAATTTGCATATAATAATAGTTATCAAGAGAGCTTGCAAATGGCTCCGTTCGAAGCGCTGTATGGGAGACGCTACAGAACTCCCCTGTTTTGGACTGAGGTCGGTGAGAGGTCGTTGTTGGGTCCAGACGCGCTCGAAGAAATGGAAGTTGCGGTGAAGCTGATTCGAGAAAAGCTTCGGATAGCTCAGGAGCGGTATAAGAAGAACGTCAACCGGCGTAGATCTGACTTGGAATTTGTTGTAGGGGAACTGGTGTTTCTTAAGGTTTCCCGATGGTTGGTGTTAAGAGGTTTGGTAAGAACCGGAAATTGGATCCGAGGCATGTGGGCCCGTTTAAGATTATTGAACGGATTGGCGTGTCAGCATATTGGTTGGATTTGTCGGCAAACTTCCCATGTGTTCATAATGTATTTCATGTAAGCCAATTACGGAAGTGTGTGCGAAGCAGTGGGCAAGTCTTGGATGTTGTGCCCCAGTTGGAGCCTAATCTTTCATATGTTGAGGTGTCGGTCCGCATCTTGGGTACTCAAGATCGGGTGCTGCGGACAAAGTCTATCCCGATGGTGAAAGTTCTATGGAAGAATCAGGATTTGGAAATCGCGACTTGGGAGCTAAAGTCGGCTATGAGGGAGGCTCACCCTCAACTATTCCCCTGATTTGATTGGTACGTTTTCTTTCTAGTAGCTCATGTTTGTTACTTTCCTTCTATAAGTAGAAGCAGTGTATGTAAAGTTTCGGGACGAAACTTTCTTGTAGGGGGAGTGACTGTAACGCCCCCGAATTTTCTGTGATTATTTAATTCTCGTTTGGCATTACGTTGACGCGTTTCCAGCTTGTGCCGTTTGTTAGAGCGTGGTCTTAGCTCTTTAGGTCCTTGTGTGATTGTTGGTAGCCTATTAGGCAAGATTACCTAGCAAGTCGGGTATGGTTTTGTGACTCGGTGAGGCCTCTCGGGGGATGCTTGTGTTTTGGCTTCGGGTGGTGATAACCCGAGTTTTGTTCGTCGAAACTTGATTTCGACTTCGTCGTTGCGTTTGTAGCGTGGGTATTTAGCTAAGGTGTGAAATTCGTCAATTTCCGAGATGGTTCGGCTTTCGCGTCGTTTTGATATTTTGGTGTAAGTAATTGATAATGTATTATTAATTTCCTATTATTAAAAGCTAATGCTTATATATAGCCTTAGGTTAGAAATTTAGAACTATTCACCGTCTCTTTTCGGAAGAAACCACTACCTGTTCGCGAGAGAGAAAAAAAATGTCAGACCACCCTTGCCTTCGGACGCCAATTCCGGGAGATTTAGCGGTCGGAATTCGATTTCGAGAGTGGGCCTGGATTGCTCTCGCTTAGATCTACGTTCCTACTGTAAGTTTTCTAGTTTTCGTAATCGTTTTAGAGGTTTGAAATTCTCGGTTTGACCCTTCTTCCTCCCGAAATCTCCAGATTTCTCGGCTTAGTGCTTTGCGGCTAGATCCGAGAGTGAGGGAAGGGGCCGACCAAGCTTTGCTGGAAATCGAGGAAAGTGGCGCTCTTTGCCCTTGCCAAGTAGAATTGCTTCATCCTTGCCTTTTTACTGTCAAAATCCATTCCGGATTTACTTTGCTAAATGTCCAGCTTTGTTTTTTTTAATCATGGTCGATACTTGCTTATGCCTACAGAAAGTTTTCCTGTTCAGAATTTTCCTTCTAATAGCCTATTTCTTAATCCTTCCTTGCTATTAAAGTTTGCCCAGTTCGGGTGCTGGGTGTAGTGAAGATGAGTGTTGGATTTGACCTTCATGTATGGTGTTCGTAGCCGGGTAGGATAGGTAGCATTAGATTTAATTTCTGCAAAAGTTCGGTTGGAGGCGTTGACAGCGTTGAGTGCACTCAACGCTGCCAGATCGACGAAGATCGTCGATCTGAGTTCGACGTTGTTCGTCGAACTGAGATCGACGATCTCCGGTTGTCGGAGATCGACGAAGATCGTCGATCTGAGTTCGATGTTGTTCGTCGAACTGAGATCGACGATCTCCGGTTGTCTGGGATCGACGAAGATCGTAGATTTGAGTTCGATGTTGTTCGTCGAACTGAGATCGACGATCTCCGGTTGCTTGAGATCGACGAAGATCGTCGATCTGAGTTCGATGTTGTTCGTCGAACTGAGATATCTGAGTTCGACGAATATCGTCGAACTGAGATATCTGAGTTCGACGAATATCGTCGAACTGAGATATCTGAGTTCGACGAATATCGTCGAACTGAGATATCTGAGTTCGACGAATATCGTCGAACTGAGATATCTGAGTTCGACGAATATCGTCGAACTGAGATATCTGAGTTCGACGAATATCGTCGAACTGAGATATCTGAGTTCGACGAATATCGTCGAACTAAGATCGGTGTTTTTCCTGTGACCTGAATCGTCGAACTGAGCTCGATGTTTCCTGTGATCTGAGTTCGACAATTTTCCCTCTGTCTTCCCTTGTTTTCCCGAGTGAATCCTGTTGGGTTTGGGGTTATTTGTAGGCTATTTTCTGAACGCCGAATCGTAGGTTATGGCAGGTAGTGGTATTTTGACACTCTAAAGGAGTGGGATGTTTGGTGTGCGAGCCGTGGCCGCCACCTTTTTAGTCCCAGGTACGGGCTGGGTATTGCGATGGCCGCCACCTTTTAACCCCAGGTACAGGCTGGGTATGTGGTGGCCTTGTGCTGATGCAGTGAATTTTTTTTTGTGGAACTGTTTTGTTTGGGGGACTGTTTTTTGGTCACCAACCCAGTTCCATGTTGTTTTACTACTGCCATTAACTCACAAATTAGGATTTGTTAGGTGTTTCTTCCTTGTAAAATGCAACATATTTTGGCAAGTTTTCTCCCCTTTTGCCTTGTAGCCTCTATAGGATTTGAGCAGGGCTTGTTATTGTTTCCTTGTACTTGGTGTACTTTGGCTTACTTTGGACAGCATTTACTTTTACTGTCATGTTTACTTATTCTCTTTCATTCCATTTTAATATTATGCTCTAATTCAGATTTTCTTGTTTTGCCTGCTGAGGTGTTCTTTCTCTGGATGCCTCAGGTTTAGAGTAGTGGCCGGTCAAGTGGCTGAGTTGTTGTGGTGTTGTTTGTGATCTCTTGGACTTTAGAGATCCTTTTTGCCTTGGCTAGTGAGGTAGTTTTGTTGTTTACCTTCTTACAGACATACATGTTTGCCAGAGGGTTTGTGTCGGTTGTTGGCACCCTCTGGTGGTTTCTACCTTTTATACTAGATATGTTATCTTTTGCTGCTACGTTTTCTGGAGATAGTCTACTTGATCTTGGGATGATTTATGCTAGGTTGCTAGTTACTTTTAAACCTAAAAACACTATTATAAGTATATCTCATGATCAGCATATTCATAAAACTTACACACACTACTTTCCAAGCAACGTAAAAAGGATCGTTTTCTATTTATAACATAAAATAAATCTAGGGTCTTGCATAGTATAAGTTGACCTCGGGGGTCGCTTATGCACTCTCATAGGATGTCAAATATAAATAAAGTATTTTTCGTTGCGTATAAGTATAGTTTTTAAACTATGGACTAGATGATCCACTGAGCCGAGGGATACGGCCTTTAAGAATATAACTGATTTTTCTAATCTCTAAACTTATGAATTTTCATAGTCTAGTTAGCTGGTGTTCGCATGAGCGTCGACAGTTATCCCCTGCTCGATGTGGCATCACGACGCATGTTTTCTCATACTCTGATACTTATTAAATTCGGAGAAAATGTGGGTTGTGACAGAGGATGTTCGCCAGGCGAAGAGACGGAGTGACTTGAACAACACCCGTTGCATTAACCGGTGAGGGAGAGCCGTCCGCAACAAGAACTGGGGGCAACCGGTCATGCTGTTCTAGGAGAGAAAAACAGTGCGGATTGTCGGTCATATGATTGGTAGCGCTAGAGTCGATCAGTCATTTACCTTGAGTAGCGACGTGGGCACTACCTGAAGACGTGACCACAGAGGCGGACGGCTTCGAAGAGGAAGTGGAAGCGTCGCCAGATGGTCGAAGATGAGGATGCTTCTTCCAACAGCGATCAACCATGTGGCCGGTGCGGCCACAGTGAGAGCAAAGAAAGCGGGAAGCAACACAGTCGCTGGAGGGGAGGTGACGGCCACCAGAGCCACTTCGCTAAGTATGGTGAGCAGAGTTGTCTGATTGGGGAGGGGAGGATAACAGTGGACGTTGGAGCAAAGATGTAACAGCGGCTATGCGGGTAGCGGTGGCATCCAGGGTGGGAGACTCCGCCTCACCAAGGATCTGTTGACGGATCATGTCATACGACTCAAGAAGTCGTAGAAGATAACATACAACCAGTATCTCCTGGAAGTGCTTGTGTTGCTCAGCGAGATCAGCAGAGAAGGAGTGATTTTGTAGAATTTCAGCTCCGAGAGCCTGAACTTGTTGGTAAGCAGCCGCGGGAGACATGGAGGGACGGGCAAAGAGGTCCGAATATAAAGTATAGATGCGAGATGTCTAAGCCCCCTTTGAGTAAAGAGCGGCAAGATGTAACCGAGCTGCCTTTATGGTTTCATCATGGCGGATGACAGGGAGGCATTCATCAGAGAGGCTGTTAGCCAGCCATGTGCAGACAAGAGCATCTGTTGGGTATTGTATCCACAACGTACCTGATTTGAAGAAGCCTCTGAACAAGCTAAGGTAAATAGACAATGTATTTGATGAAATCTTTTAAGTTGTGCTTGCAGTTATTCCACGCTAAGTACACACCAATGTCAGGGTGCAGTAGGTCAATATACACGGGTCTGCGCGACGTAATCCCTCGTTGAGCAGATCAGTGTGTTGGCCTACGTGTACTCTCTCTATTGGAGTGTACTTATTTTCAAGTACAGGGCTGTGATAATGCAAGAGCAGACAAGGAGCAAGGATGGGTCAAAGAGCAGCTCATGGGTGGAAAGACGAAAAATCGTCTAAGTAATAATCGACGAGAATCACCAAGTGATTCTCGACGAATCGTCGAGAATCACTGGCTGATTCTCGCCGACTCTATCCGGCTAAATCAGAGCGTGCAAATCTGTCGCTAAGTCAAAATCGTCGAGAATCACTGGCTGATTCTCGCCGAATGACCTTCGATTCTCGTCGATTTTGCCTTAGGCGAATTTCTGGAACCCGCTGGACCGGACTCAGCCGCTGGCGCTGTTTTGAACCGGGCTTGGGGTTTCTTATTGGTGGGGCCCACAACGGTCATCTTGAAGACCTAATGTATAAATACATCTGTATTTTTGAACAGTGATAGAACAAGACAAAAAAAAGCGATTTGAAAAGAGGAAGAAGCCGAGCCGCCGACGTGACCTAGATCGTGAAACTTGCTCCGCCGCCATCGCCGCTCGTGCCAGTTGATCGCCGGCTCTTGATCGTGGTTTCTTCCAGATCTCCCGGCGACAGAAGCTCAGCCAAGCACAGTGTCTCACGCGTCTAACCAGAGATCCTTTGTCTCTTGATTCGTAGATCAGGAAAACCTTCCCCTTCCGAATCGATCGAGACGATCGATCCTAGTGTGACCGTTGGAAGACCTTGCTAGCTTTGCTACGAAAGTTGAATCTCTAAAGTACAGCAGCAGCAGCACTCCGTTGTCGCCGCCGATCCCGAGAACAAAGCTGTCGCCCTTCTTGCAGCCGCCGGTTTCGGGAGAGATTCTCTCTAAGTGAGATTTAGGGTTGTGGACTCTTCGTTGACTTCAAGAACACATCGTCGAACGAAGAGGGACACCTTATTCTCCATAAGTAGTTTGTATTTCTAATACACTCCAATTTCTATTTTGTTGTAAAGGAACGTTGGTTCCTAGTTGTAAGGGTTGGGTGCAACCCGTGTTGTGGGAGTGGTGACTCCTACGTGTGGAAGGGTTCCTTCCGTTAGTGCAAGAATTGGATTTCAATCCTGTTGGTGAAGTGACTGAGTCGTCCCTGGTTGGGAGATAGGTCGAAGGGCGAAAGTGGATGTACCCAAATCGGGGAACCACTATAATTTGCTTGTGTCCTTTCTGTGCTGTGTTGTTTTGTTTTCTTGTGCATGTACGATTTTAATTCTGCAAAAACGCTGCAAGACACCTATTCCCCCCCCCATAGGTGAAGGTAGTTGACATTAAGTGGACTTTCAAGTGGTATCAGAGGGAGGTTACTCAACAAATAGGTTAACGCCTTGAGTAAGTTCCTGCCACTAGTGTCAAGAAGAAGGCAGACTTCTACTATGGACGGACTCAAGTACACAGGCAAGATCCCAGTGTGCACCAGGCTAAACTTTTCTATCTGGAAGGAAAGGATTAGGTTCTACATGGAAGCGGTCGATCCCCGACTCTTCATGATCGTGGAGGAGGGACCTTATGTCCTCACTAAGGCCTCCACCATTGATCCTACCAAGCAAGTGCCAAAGAAAATTTCTGAAATGGACAAGGACGAGATGGTGCTGGTGGGACTTGACAAGAAGGCGCAGAACATTCTGGTCAGCGCGGTCGATGACTCAATGATGCAGAACTTCTGCAACTGCAGGACAGCAAAGGAGATCTGGCACTGCCTGATTATCCTAATGGAGGGCACTGATGAAGTGAGGGATGATCGGAGATCCCTCCTGAACCAGAAATATGAGGCCTTCAGACAAGGGCCTAAGGAAGAGATCGGAGTCACCTTCGAGAACTTCCTCAAGATTGTCAATGCCCTCAAAGGATATGGAAGAGTGTTCACTGATGGTGAACTTAATGATAAATTCCTTAAGTCCCTTACTAAGGAATGGGACACAAAGATCTGCATCATCCGAGAGTTTGGCAGACTTGCTGAAACAGACCCACAAATTCTGCTTGGGAAGCTGATGTCCTATGAGCTTCAACTGAACACCAGGAAAGCAGAAGAAGAAGCAGAGAAGGCTGCAGCCAAGGAAAAGACTGTGGCCCTAAAAGCCATTCACTCCAGGAAGGGCAAGGGTGCGGTTTCATACCATGCCGGGAAAAAGGATGAGGAGGAGGACTCCGAGCCATGCTCCTCCAGCTCAGAGTTGTCTGAGGAAGATTTCTCCCTCATCACCCGAGAATTCAAGAAGTTCCTCAAGATGAGGAATCAAAGAAAGAGAGACGGCTCCTCCTCCAGGCATCAGAAGAAAAATTATTCTTCTGACAGGTATGCTTCTAAACCGAACAAACATCGCTCCTCTGACATTATTTGTTTTGGATACAATAAGCCAGGACACGTCGTGGCCGACTGCCACCAAGGCAAGAGAGAAAAGGGGAAGGGAGAGGAGCACAAGTCCTCCAGAGATAAGAAGAAAGAGAGGAGCTACATCGCCAAAAAGCCAAAGACACTGAGTGAGTCTGATTCCTCAGACTCCAGTGATGATGAGGAAGCCTACTTCGGGCTGGTGGGTCGCTCCGACTCAGAAGGAGAATGCCCCCCATTTACTGGGAAGGTAAAAGCTCACACCCCTCTCTCCGACTCTGAATCTGATCCTGAGTCTCAGGATGATGACCCTGAGGATAACCCTTCGGCCCGTGAAGCGGAGCTCCTCGAGAAGTATGAGCTTCTACTCAACACTTTCGAGGAGTGTCGTAAGAGATTGAAGGCTGAGAAAAAGGAAGTGAAATTCCTTAAGGGTGAGAGTGTCTCCCTAAGGGAAGAGATCACAAGTTTGATCTCTCTCCGACAGGAGCACCTAGACCTGACTTCAAAGCATTCAGAGTCTCTTAAGCTCCTTGATCTTAAGCAGGAGGAAGTCGACAAGTTGGAAGAACAACTTGCGGCAGAAAGGAAGATCGTCAAGAGCTTCTCTATGCCAAAAACAGCACTTCCATTAGTTGATATCTTCTCTGCTCAGGCCAAAGGAGCTGGCTTGGGGCATGTAGGGGTATCTGGTTCCTCATCCAGGAGAAACAGGAACCAGAGAAAGAATAAGGCCGCCAAGAAGGCCTCTGCTGCTGAAAAGGGAAAGGCCCCACTCAGTCCTGTTGCGTTCAGAAAGCCTAGCTTTCCCTGCAACCAACATGACTTTGAGTCAACCTTTGGTCATCATTTCTGGCCCTCGGTTGCAAAGCCAAAGAGCCGATATGATAGTTGGACTTTTCCCCGCAACTTCGGTGAGAGTGTCTTCAAGGCACCTTATGAGGAAATCCACATGGGAAATTATGGTCAATTCTCTAGCGGTCATAATAGAAAGCAGGCACCAAAAGCCAAGCCTGTTATACTGAAGGAACAGAAGGTGAAGAAGTCATGTGACTGCAATCACTATGATGTCTCCACCTCCAGATCCAAGGCCCCGGCTGTACCCACCATTCCCAGGGTAAAGCAGGAGCCTAGGAAGAGGTACAACAGATTTGACTGTTGGTGTTGTGGCAAAGTCGGTCACTTTGCCGTGGATTGTTGGTTTAATCCGAGGTATAACGAGACTCCTTATGTTAGCAATGCGAGGCCGACCACTCGTAGGGTTAACCACCCGAGGGGGAGTATGCTAACCAAGAATCTAGGACCCAAGTTTGATTGGGTTCCTAAGGGAAATTAATTTTGTTTTGCAGGAATGTCCAAAGGCCACCAAAACTCCAATATGGTACTTGGACAGTGGATGCTCCCAGCATATGACTAGGACAAGAAGCCTGCTGCGTGATTACACTCCAGTCGAGAATGGACACAAAGTCATCTTTGGGGGGTCAGATCGAGGAGTCACCAGAGGTTACGGTATGATTTCCAACGGTATAATCTCTATCACCGATGTGGCTTATGTTGAAGGGTTAAACCATAACCTGATCAGTGTAAGTCAGTTATGTGATAAAGGTTATGACGTCAAGTTCTGCAAGGATAAATGCCTGATAATATCATGTGCCTCTTCTGAGACGGTATTATCAGGCATTGGGAGCAGAAATATCTTCTGTTTAGATTTTTCTTAGCTTAGATTCATCTACCCCCGTATGCCTAGTAGCAAAAAGCAGTGCATCTCTTTGTGAACAATGGCACAAGAGATTGGCACATATTAATTACAAGACAATTAATATGCTATTTTCCAAAGATTTAGTGAGGGATGCTCCCATTATTAAGTGTATCAAAGATAGTCCCTGTCCTGCATGCCAAATGGGCAAACAGACTCGGGCTACCTTTAAGGGCATCTCAGACAAAGACTCCTCCAGATGTCTTTATCTTCTGCACATGGACTTGTTTGGTCCAATGCAAGTTCATAGCTTAGAAGGGAAGTCTTATACGCTCGTGATTGTAGATGATCACTCTCGGTTTACCTGGGTGTTCTTTTTAAAACGCAAGTCTGATACGTTTGACATCTTCACCAGCTTTGTCAAGCAGATCCAGAACGAACTTAACTGCTCAGTGGTCAAAATCAGAAGTGACCATGGAACAGAGTTCGAGTCTGGTGCTATGACAGAGTTCTGTGAAGAACTTGGTATCTTTCATGAGTTTTCCTCCCCGCGCACTTCTCAACAAAACAGAGTCGCCGAGAGGAGAAATAGAACACTCATTGAAGCCTGCACGACAATGTTGAATGACGCTTCACTCCCAGAATACTTCTGGGCTGAGGCGGTCAATACGGCTTGTCATGTTCAAAACCGGGCATTGATCAACAAAAGTCATCGTAAGACGCCCTACGAACTACTAAAAGGCAGGAAACCAACCATGTCCCATTTGAGGATCTTTGGTTGCAGATGTTATGTACTGAATAATGGGAAGTACCCGCGTACTAAATTTGGTGAAAAATGCTTCGAAGGCATATTCATGGGCTATAGTACCCACAGTCGGGCATATAGGGTCTTCAATAAGAAAACCCTAGTGGTAGAAGAATCAATTAATGTTGTATTTGATGAAGGAAGCTTGCTTAACAGCAATTCTTCCAGCTCTATTCTTGAAGATGCAGGTGCACGACTTGAACAGCTGAGTCTCGATGAGACCGCTAAAGATGAAACTCCTAAGTACGTCAAAGTTTCCACCTCAACGTCAACTGTGAATGTTGGAGATCAGATCATCGGAGATCCTCATGACGGTGTCAGAACTCGAAGAGGTACTATTAACGAGATTTTGCATCTTAGCTTCCTGTCACAGGTTGAGCCAAAGAAGTTCGACGAGGCGAACAAAGATGCGGCATGGATTTTGGCCATGCAAGATGAACTGCATCAATTCGAACGATGCAACGTTTGGACGCTGGTACCCAGACCACAAAAGCAGAATGTGATTGGCACCAAGTGGATCTTCAGAAACAAACTGGATGAACATGGTGTCATCATAAAGAACAAGGCCAGGCTGGTGGCTCAAGGTTACAGACAGGAGGAGGGGATTGACTTCGACCAGACCTTTGCACCAGTGGCAAGGCTCGAGGCAATCAGATTGTTCCTGGCGTATGCTTCGCACAAAGGATTCACAGTCTATCAAATGGATGTGAAATCAGCATTCTTGAACGGAGACCTGAAAGAGGAAGCATACGTCGCTCAACCCCCAGGGAGTAGGGATGACAGGAAAAGCACTTACGGGACGTGTCAATTCCTCGGAAGAAGGCTTATCTCATGGAACAGCAAGAAGCAGAATTGTGTAGCAACCTCCACAGCAGAGTCTGAGTACATCTCGGCAGGCAGCTGTTGCGCACAACTCCTATGGATCAGAAACCAGTTACCCGACTACGACCTTCAGTTCAAGGAAGTACCAATGTACTGCGACTCCTCCAGTGCAATTGCAATTGCCAACAATCCGGTATCGCACAGCAGAACGAAGCATATTGAAGTGCGCTACCACTTCATTCGGGAGCACGTGGAGAACAAGGACATCTCTCTCTGTTATGTCCCCACGGACAAGCAGATTGCAGATATTTTCACAAAGCCCTTAGACAAAGCCAAGTTCAGTCTTTTCAAAACTGAATTGGGGATGCTAAACTATGAGGAATGAAGACTACAGAAGCTCCAGGCTCGTGCATCTAGGGGGAGCCTCTGTCAGGAACTCAAGTGTGAGCACAGGTGCAAGAACTGAGGGGGAGCAAGGGGTCAAATGCAACAGACCCAGATTTGCAGAAGCCGAAAAGGGGGAGATTACCCTCTCGGCTAAGGCTAAGATTGCTCCAAGTTAACTCTCAAGAAATTGGTATTGGTAATGAATATCTCTCTCAACTCAATTTTAAGTTTATGATTTTCATTCCCATACGCTCTATTCACCTTAGCTTGTAGGGTTTAGGCTTCTTCAAATAGGGGGAGATTGTTGGGTATTGTATCCACAACGTACCTGATTTGAAGAAGCCTCTGAACAAGATAAGATAAATAGACAATGTATTTGATGAAATCTTTTAAGTTGTGCTTGTAGTTATTCCACGCTAAGTACACACCAATGTCAGGGTGCAGTAGGTCAATATACACGGGTCTGCGCGACGTAATCCCTCATTGAGCAGATCAGTGTGTTGGCCTACGTGTACTCTCTCTATTGGAGTGTACTTATTTTCAAGTACAGGGCTGTGATAATGCAAGAGCAGACAAGGAGCAAGGATGGGTCAAAGAGCAGCTCATGGGTGGAAAGACGAAAAATCGTCTAAGTAATAATCGACGAGAATCACCAAGTGATTCTCGCCGATTCAGCGAGAATCACTAGTGATTCTCGCCAAATCGTCGAGAATCACTGGCTGATTCTCGCCGACTCTATCCGGCTAAATCAGAGCGTGCAAATCTGTCGCTAAGTCAAAATCGTCGAGAATCACTGGCTGATTCTCGTCGAATGACCTTCGATTCTCGTCGATTTTGCCTTAGGCGAATTTCTGGAACCCGCTGGACCGGACTCAGCCGCTGGCGCTGTTTTGAACCGGGCTTGGGGTTTCTTGTTGGTGGGGCCCACAACGGTCATCTTGAAGACCTAATGTATAAATACATCTGTATTTTTGAACAGTGATAGAACAAGACAAAAAAAAGCGATTTGAAAAGAGGAAGAAGCCGAGCCGTCGACGTGACCTAGATCGTGAAACTTGCTCCGCCGCCGTCGCCGCTCGTGCCAGTTGATCGCCGGCTCTTGATCGTGGTTTCTTCCAGATCTCCCGGCGACAGAAGCTCAGCCAAGCACAACGTCTCACGCGTCTAACCAGAGATCCTTTGTCTCTTGATTCGTAGATCGGGAAAACCTTCCTCTTCCGAATTGATCGAGACGATCGATCCGAGTGTGACCGTTGGAAGACCTTGCTAGCTTTGCTACGAAAGTTGAATCTCCAAAGTACAGCAGCAGCACTCCGTTGTCGCCGCCGATCCCGAGAACCAAGCCGCCGCCGATCCCGAGAACCAAGCCGCCGCCCTTCTTGCCGCCGCTGGTTTCGGGAGAGATTCTCTCTAAGTGAGATTTAGGGTTGTGGACTCTTCGTTGACTTCAAGAACACGTCGTCGAACGAAGAGGGACACCTTATTCTCCATAAGTAGTTTGTATTTCTAATACACTCCACTTTCTATTTTGTTGTAAAGGAACGTTGGTTCCTAGTTGTAAGGGTTGGGTGCAACCCGTGTTGTGGGAGTGGTGACTCCTACGTGTGGAAGGGTTCCTTCCGTTAGTGCAAGGATTGGATTTCAATCCTGTTGGTGAAGTGGCCGAGTCGTCCCTGGTTGGGAGATAGGTCGAAGGGGGAAAGTGGATGTACCCAAATCGGGGAACCACTATAATTTGCTTGTGTCCTTTCTGTGTTGTGTTGTTTTGTTTTCTTATGCATGTACGATTTTAATTCCGAAAAAACGCTGCAAGACACCTATTCCCCCCCCCCCCCATAGGTGAAGGTAGTTGACACTAAGTGGACTTTCAGCATCGCTGGCATCCCAGTCGTCAAAGAGAGGGGAATCATGCGGAGGAGGGTCATCGTTGAGATGATGATGTTTGCGTTGCGAGCGGAGAAGGAAGGTGAAGGAGACACTCTAATCCGGATAGTTGGGACCAATATGCTTGGAAGCGGTGCCAAGATTACCAGAAGGAGTGGGAGGTGTAGGGGGATGAGCGACAACGGGAGTAGTGGCGGTGGAGATATCGGCGTTGGCCATAGAATAAAGCAGCGAGACAAACAAGTCGTGGCTAGAAAAAGAAGTCGCTAGAAGGAGAGTGGCTAGAACAGGGCGCGGCGACTGGAGAATAGGTCGCGGCGACAAAGAAGAGGAGCGGCTAGAACAGGTCGCGGCGACTTAAGAACAGGTCGCGGCGACAAAGAAGAGAAGCCGGCGACTAAGCAAAGTGCGCGGCAAGAAAGAGGAAGCAAGAGGCCGCAAACAAGAAAGAGCAGTAGCATGGTAAAACAAGTCGCGCGAACAGGGCAAGGGCCAGAGGAAGAAACAAGCCGCGAAGACAGGTCGCGGGAAGAAGAAACAAGCCGCGAGAACATGTCTTGGGAAGAAACAAGCCGCGCGGACAAAGAGCGCTCACACAATCAGGAGGAAAGGACCGAGTGCTCTGATACCATGTGCGAACAAGAAAAAAACATCCCGAACATTTGGAGTAATATAAACTTTATTATCCAAAAAATGTATCAATTACAATGGTATAGCTTTCCTTTTATAGAATGGAGGAGATGAGAGAGATTACAATTAAGTAATGTGGGACTAAAAATTTACAAGTATATGCGACTTTACAAATAGACAAACCGTATAGGTCGTGCGGTTAGACAAGCCGGCTAACCGCCCGACATCCAACAGGAGGAGAAAACAAGCGCCACAAAGAGCAAGCCGCCACAGGAGATCGCCAGACCGCCCGATCTCCAAGTCGTCTGAGACAAACCGCCCGACCGCCCGGTCTCCGAATAGCAACAGACCGCACGGCCTCCATACTGCAATACATATGTCCTCCACTCTCCGTTGTAGAGTAAGGTATGCATCCTGCATTGCCTCATACTCTAGCATGTCCACCATATTTTGATCTATGTTGGGACCTTCGCGACCTTTGCTTTGGTCCCTCCTCCTTCTCTTCCTTTTCTCCTCGGTCGCCCTGCTGCGCTCATCAATGATGCTTGAAGTGTTGTTTCCTTCCAAAGCCATCTTACTCCTTAGCACAAACCATGAACTTAAGTGAACCTCCCTCTGATACCAACTATCACGGACTCGTCCCCTTGACAACGTCGCATGCGGCCTTAGCTCCTTCCTGCGCCCCTTCGCAGCTAGCTAAGCCAGCCTCCTTCAACACTTGATCGTGAAAAAATAAGTAAGAGAGCACTTTAGAAGGAATGAACGAGAGAGCAAAAGTGTGTAAGAAAGCTTTATTGCTTGAATTGCTTAGTGAGTTACAAATGAGGGGGTCTTCCCCTTATATAGGCCCCAAAAGGGTTTTCCCTCCAAAGGATGGAAGGATTTACACTACTCTACCATCATCTATGTATCTACACCTTTCAAGAATGTTCTAGACTAGTCTCTATGTACAAGAATATCCTCCAAGATCCTAGATTTCTCTAGAAATCTCCAGAAGTTAACCCCATATATGCAAGGTCGTGGCAACTAGATCAAAATATTTTCAAACTTATTTATACATTTCCTACGGCTTATGAAGTTTGGAAATATCTTGAAAATTCTTATAGTCTTCCTTCCACATATAATGAACAAGAGCAATTTTCTATGAATCAGAGAGAAGAAATCGACAAGGACTCATGTTTGGAGGAAGATCTATCAAATTCATCTAAGAAAGAAGAATGTAACATCATAATATTATACTCAAATGATGAGAACACATCAAACGGAAGGAAAGATGAAATCTCATCAATGGAAGAGGATGCTGAAGATGTCAAAGGAACTATATGTTCAAATCATGCATAATCCAAAAGTGTTGTAAGAAAATCTAATTCTCCTCCTTTTATTACAAATTCTATTTCTACATATCACATGCTTAAAATTGCTAAACGTAGAATTAAGAAATTGAAAAATGCTAATACTAAATTTTGTTTAGAAAATATAAGCTTAAGAGTAAGTGCTAATGTAGAATCGAATTTTGATGTGTCTAGTTTTCCCTCTTGCTCGTTAGTTAAAATGTCTACACCTTGTATTGATTGTAATATATTTAAAGAAAAAGACAAGGTATTTGAAAATGAGCTTTCTTCTATAAAAGAATAAAATGAAAAATTATGTTTAGAAAATTCTTTTTTGGAAAGTGATTGTGTTATGTACAAAAATTATAAAATTAAAATTAAGGAAATGAATGAAACATTTGAAGAATTGAGAAATAGTTATAAAACTCATATTGATTCTATAGTCATCACTCTTAAAAATAGCACAATTGTTTATGCAAAAGCTATAGAAAATCTCAAGATGAAGAATAAAGAATTAGAAACTAAAATCAACTTACTAAAAGATATTATAAGTAGAAATTCACAAAACATAAATATACAATATCAAGTTAAACCCAAAAGCAAGTTGAATATAAATTTCGATATTTTGACAAAAAAAGGAGTTGGAAAACATCAAATATTTGTAAATCAAATTCCAAATAATTATCAACATGATTTAAAAATCAATATGCTCCCAATATAAAATTAAAGGAACATAAATTTCCAAAAAATCACAATCCTAAGAGTTTTTATGTTAAACAACATAATTCTAACTTGAAAAATAATATCAATAATTTTAAATTCTCAACACATTGCTTTTCAAACAAATATCATCACATGAAAACTAGAGATAAAAATAATTACAATGGAAATTTGAAACATAAAAATAAAATTAAACCAAAGTGTGAATGGAGACTCAACTACACTTGAAAGAGCCAATTCATACTTGTCTCCCTATAAGCCAACACGCTATATTTGGGTACCCAAAAGAACCGTCACACTTGGCCCCCTTTGGATTCCAAAATCTCTTGTTTATTAGCATCCAATCAAATGCGTGAAGTAGAAATAAATCGAAATGAAATAAACAAAATTCTACTTCATGATTTGCTTAATATCTATTTTGTTTTTTTATTATTATTATTTATTTTGGATTTTCTTTGAGACCACGTATTATGCTCACTTTATATATTTTGCAATATGACTTACACACATTAAGTTTAAATTCTTTAATAAATCAAATTGAATGTAATTGATTAACAAGTCATATTATTTTTAAGTGATTCATCTATCTTATTTTCTAACATTCATACTTATTAAATTCACTGCATATTCTTGTCTTATAATATCATTATAAATTGAATATTGAATCTCTTAAGTGATATTATCAAGATTAATTAAATCATTTTAAAAAATGAATTTAATTGGGTCAAAAAAATTATTATATATTAAACATTTTGTTCATTGAAAAATTTAACAATTATAAGTGATAATTTTTGAAAAATTGTTTTACTATGATTAAGTATCATTGTCTTCTATTATCAGATATTTTATATATGTTTTGGGTAATTTCTAAAAATAAAACAAAATAACAAATTTCAAAATAATTCAAATAACACCAAGATATATTCATATTTAAAGAATTCATTATAAAAAAATTAAAAGGATAAATATGAATATCCCATACACCAAAATGATCTTTTACAATTAAACTAATATTCTACCATACGTAGGAATTATGAATCATATAATTGGATATTAGTATTATATTTGGTGTATTGATATGTTACATTTTGTTTGCATGCATCTTACTTATATCTAGACCTTAGAATCAATCATATTAAAAAAATTCAAAAGTTTAATGATGTAATTCTAAATCTATGAAAAATCAAAATTATATATAGAATACATGCAAACCAAATTATATATATTGAATATTATCATATTATGATATCTATATGTTTGTGATGAAGTAAAAGATTATTTATTACAATTATAGTTATATTTTCAAAAGATCATAAAGTATTAAAAAATCAATGATCAATTCAATTAAAATAAATATTATTGATTTTAAAATCATTGTGTGAATATATTATATTTTTATGTTCTCATGTATCTCTTTTTAATTTAGACTCTAGAATCATCTTTGCACCAATAAAAAAAGCAAATAAAATCATCACTTCATTTTAGGTCTATAAATTGAACCTCAATTTTAGAATACATGCAATATTATAATGTTTAATTATATGGCATAACATTGAATTCAAACTCATCACTCTAGCATTATGATCTAATTAATATTATTATCAATGCTAGTTATCTCATATTTCTATGATGAATTAAATTAAGAGCAAAAAAATTTGAGATTTAACATTTATGATAACTATGTGATGTTTAAATCTACTATAACTCTAAACATCAAAAAAAACTCATAGTTTATGAATTCATCTTTAGGCATAAACGCTTAGTATATCCATGATTATTTATCCATAATTTGTGTCTCACATTAGCGATGGTGTAAGATTGTGTGCATTAGAGATCTAACCTGTAAGTCATGTCTTGTCCTTAATCGGGGAGGGTTCCAATGGGGTCTTGTGAGGCAATGGGGGGAAAGAGTGCTAGATTGAGAGTCATCCTTTGTATGCATATGAGATTAACACCCTAACATACGACATGCGTGAAGCTCCTCATGTCCATCTGTCACTTAGTACGGGGCTAGGGTGTAGACATATAGTTTGGGTATTTTTAAATCTATGACATATTATATCACTATCACTGCATGAACATTATTATAAAATCTATTATTATGTATGTTATGCAAATTATATCTTTTGTTCGAACATGTCATCTTGTGTTTTTCCATATTATATACAATTTGGGCATTCATTATTTTAAAAAATATAAGTATTTTGAAAAATAACTTTTTTCACCATAGGCCAAAAAATGTATCCGCAATATTTTCATTATTTTTCAAAATTATTAGCGTTACTTGGTGTCACTTATATTAAAAAACATGAATCAAGATAAATTAGACTGAAAAATAATTAAAAATCAAGTTTTTTATGCAATATAATATATTTCTGTGGCTAGCGCACGTGTTAGTACTAATGCTAGCGGTAGCATAAAATTATTATTTAGTTTTTCTTTTTTACATTTTCTCTGGCATAGAGGTCATTATACTGATGCGTTATTAATATACTTATATGTTTTCTAGAAAATTATTTGCTTTAAAAATATTTAAAAATTAAATACAAAATTACAAAATGAATCCAAAAGAACAGAAATATATTTTTTTATTACTTTGTGTGTTTATTATTTTGTATTTTATTTTAAAAAAACAAAAAATATAAAAACTGCTTGTTTTTCATTATCATTGCTAATGATGATTAATTATATTAATTAAAGATTAAATATAATATTTAATTTAATTTTCACGTTTCTTAAAACATTGTTTTGACTATGTCATGCCTTGAATATTATTTTGTTATGTGCAATGAAATTGATTGTAGAAAATATGTGTAGAAATATTTAGCATGTCACTATGTATGAGTAATGTTTTGTATTTGATAATAACTTTACACACTCACTTATTTTGATAACCTACACGTGTTTTTAATCTTATACTTGCATGGTTGTGTAGTGTAAAAAAATAATAATTAAAATGCATAAATAGATTACATACACTACATTGAATTATTTATTTCAATTCTTTGTTTTTCATTAACTTATTCATTAGAGAAAAGTGGTTTAAAAAATTTAAATGATATTGTTTGCAAAGCAAGTAAATTCGGAGTCCTTGGTCACAAACATAAAAAACATATAATAAATGATAAGGAAAACTTCATCAAGCACTACTCACTCTCTTGATAAGTTTTAATGAGCATTGTGAGGTTGAGCACCTTGAAAAGAATTGTAAAGTGTCTTGTAACAAACAAAAGTATTCACCACTTCTCTTAGTACACTGGATCATAAAAAAACAAAGTTAAAAAGAATAAAAGTGATACCTCAAGCAGTACTTCGCTCCCTAATAAGTCTTAAGGAGCATTGTGTGTGCGAAACACCTTGGTAGTTGTACTTTTTATGTATGTGCATTAAAATATCGTGAAAGTAATTTTATTTGTGTATTTTAATGTTGTGTTATTTCATTATATATGTCATTTATTCTGATTAATATATTTGTATAGTTTATCAAATCACTTTTGTACACGTTATTATCATATATAAATTTTTTACTCATGAGAATTGGATCTTAATGCATATATACACAATTCTCTACAAACTTAAGTAAATGCACTAGATAGCAAATCATGACCACTTCAATGTTTTTGTTTGTTTGAAATGCAAATTTTATTACGGTGTAGCTTTGTATTTTTTCTTGATATTTTTAAATCATACTTGCAATTATATCTCAGTAGAACAGCATCTCTTGTAACTTTAACTCAAACATCAATTTTTCAATTTAAAAACTCATTATCTTTTATATGCTCTTACTTTTTAAAAAGATGTTTATTTTTAAGAATGTTTATTATACTTTTTTAAGTGATTATTACTTGGACTTATTCATGTTTTTTAAAATAAGTGGTATCTTGAAATAAAAATATTTACTCTATCATTTCATCTACGTTGCTTACTACATTTTGATTTATCATGCTTATTTTTAACAAGTAGTATTTAATAAGCCATATATTACATTTTTTCCAACATAGAGCACATTAATTCTTATTGCATACACTCACCTAATACCCTCTTTTGATACTACCAAAGAGGAGAATGAATTGCATAACTCTAATTATTTAGGGGAAGTGCATTACAAATTCATAAGAAGCATCTATGTAAGGGAAGTAATCATATATGAGATGCATACTTCATTTGTTGCTCGATCATGACTATTCTTCCTATCAGTTATCCAAAATCAATCTTAAAAGTTGTATACTCATCCCTACCCACTTTTGCTAATAACAAAAGGGGGAGAATAAATTGAGAAATTTAATGGAATATATATTTAGGGGGAGTAAAATATATAGGGAACACTAATGTAGGGGGAGCATTCATATAGAAAGAGTACGCATTTTTGTTTTGCTTTAAAGCTACCACATTATAAATTTATTATTCATGCATATCTTTTATCACACTTATCAATAAATATAAATGTTCTTAAACTTACTAATTTCTCATATAGGTATTTGTTATTATCAAAAGGGAGAGATTGTTGGAGCATGCGTTCTGCATCTCTTGATTTGAGAATAACAAATACCGTAATATATTTGATCTAGTATTTTGATCTAGCCTTTCGATTTAGTAATATATTTGATCTAGCCTGCATCTCTTGTTTATAGTATACAGGTTTTACAGGTTGTACAGGTTGAATGAGAAGACACGTTCTCAGTCATGGGCATGATCCAAGGGTGTGTATACTTTAGAAAAAAACAAAAGGATGAGTTTTGTGTACTAAACTTCAAACAACCATAACTTACAATCTGGGAATAGTAACGAAACATGCCACCCCATTCCGGAATGAGAACGAAGTCATATACAATCTGGAAAAGGTTCGGACGACAAAAGTGAAAAGGAGATATCGCTGGCGATAGCCACTATCGCTAGGCGATAGCGAAAATGACGTCAGCGTGACGAAGGTCATGTTCCACGCGATCTAGCCACCAAGCACACTATTTAGACGTATCGTCGGGCGATATCGGATATCGCTAGTGATAGCCCCATGATGGAATCATCCCGCGGAATCCTCAGAATCATGAGACATGTGGCAGTCAGATAAGATATCGCATACAGGCGATATACAGTATCGCCGACGATAGCTCCAAAGTATAAATTTGGCTCAGTTTTCTGTGGAGAAAACGAATTTCAATATACACACCCTTGGGCATGATCCAAGGGTGTGTATACTTTAGAAAAAAACAAAAGGATGAGTATTGTGTACTAAACTTCAAACGACCATAACTTTCAATTCGGGAATAGTAACGGAACGTGTCACCCCATTCTGCAATGAGAACGAAGTCATATACAATCTGAAAAAGGTTCGGACGACAAAAGTGAAAAAGAGATATCGCTGGCGATAGCCACTATCGCTAGGCGATAACGAAAATGACGTCAGCGTGATGAAGGTCATGTTCCACGCGATTTAGCCACCAAGCACACTATTTAGAGGTATCGTCAGGCGATATCGGATATCGCCGGTGATAGCCCCACGATGGAATCATCTCGCGGAATCCTCAAAATCATGAGACACGTGGCAGTCGGATAAGATATCGCGGGCAGGCGATATACAGTATCGCCGACGATAGCTCCAAAGTATAAATAGGCTCATTTTTCTGTGGAGAAACGAATTTCAATATTTGGAGTATTATTTCCCGTGTATTCGATCCAGAGAGCTCCAGCCTTCAGAAAACTCTCACTTTTCTAAGAACGTTTAAGAATGAAGAAGAGACGATTCGTGCGCAGCATCTTAGACAATCTTTGCAAGGATTTGACGTCGTCTTCAGAGATACATTTTGAGAGAGTTTTTAATATGAATTTCTATTTTGTAACTTATCTTATCATATTTGAAATCGGTAGAGAAATCGCCGCCTTGTGCGTGACGTCTAGGTTCGTGTGTGGTTTAGGAGGAAATCGCCGCCTTGTGCATGTCGTATAGGTCCGTGTATGATTTAGGGAGTTTTCGCTGCCTTGTGTACAACGACTAGATTGTGGTGAGATCTAGGGGGCTAATAGCAAGATCTAAGAAAAGATACGCTATAGTCGGCCGGTTCTTGGTAGAAGGACCGGTGAAATCAAAAGGAGTTTATATTTTTCATAGCCTCGATCTCTAGCTTTATAGAGATACGATGTATTTTGTAAACAATTTCTTATGAAATAAAATCATGACATTTAGTGTCTCATTATCTTGATTTTATTTTCATATCATAAAATATTTTAAATAATATTTTCTCTATAAATAGCATTAAAGTAAAATATATTGCAAATTGCTTTTTAGAATACACTCTTAGAATTCAATATTTATATCTAGCGCCGAACGATAGTGATATCACTAACAATAGTAAAGTAATATTACATTCTGCAATTTCCTAAAATGTAATTGTTGGGTACATTGGAAAATATGTACCAGATTTGAAGAACCCTCACCATACTTAATGATATACATCAAGGTGTATTTGATGTGCTTTGAGTTTATATGTACAGGTTAAGTAATTGCAGGAAATGCAGAAAAGTTTCTAAGTCCATATGTCGACACCTAGAGATGCAGTGTCGACACTTATGAAGGCTTGTGTCAACACCTAGAGAAGCTGTGTCGACACTTGGAGTAATTGTGTCGACACCAGGAAAGGCAGAGTCGACACCAGAAGAAAAGTGTCGACACATACAGGCAGTGTCGACACACTGTGAAGAATTGTCAACATAATCTGTGTCGACACTTAGAGGCAGTGTCGACACCCAGAGAAGCTTTGTCGACATCAAATGTGTCAACACCAGGAGGCTGTGTCGACACTCAGCAAGCTTCAACAAAGTTAAAGTACTTGTGTCAACACAAAGGAGATGTGTCGACACTCATCAAGTTTCAACACATGAAGGCATGTGTCGACACAAAGAAGATGTGTCGACACTCAGCAAGTATCAACAACAAAAGAAGATGTGTCGACACAAAGGAGATGTGTCGACACACAGCAGAATTCAGCTAAGTGATAAAGAAGAAGGCTTGTGTCAACACACTCAACCAGTGTCGACACATTCAACAGAAGGCTTGTGTCGACACACAGAATCAGTGTCGACACATTCTGAAGAAGCAGTGTCGAGAAGCTGTTACAATAACACAAGGAGTTGTGTCGACACCATCAATGCTAGTGTCGACACTTAGTTCACTTGTGTCGACACTTGGTCTATTTGTGTCGACAAATAATGAAGATCAGTCTCGACACTTTCAGACAGAGACAGTATTTTCAAGAAGTGACTGGATGACTTGACAGTTGCCATTTCAACCGGTCAACTGCAACTGTCAGAGCTGTCAGAAGTTCGTTAGAAACTGGATCAGCCGGTTACCTTGGAGGAAGACTATATAAAGGTCTTTCTCCTTCAACAGAATATAGAGAACACAAATAAAGAATTAATCAGAAGATTAAGAAGATTAATACAGATCCAGAGAAAACTGTAAATCAGTATTTTGAAGAAACTTCAGATTTACTTGGAGAGAGAGAACTCCAGTAATTGAAGTCAAGAAAGAGACTTGTTAATCAAATCTCTTAAGAAGCAGACTGCAAAGTAGGATCCAGATTTAATTCTCCATCCTAAGAAGGAAGTTGTCAGACGGTCTACTTCAAGAATATCAACTTTACTGAGTTCAGACTCAAGAAGCCTTGAAGAAAGCAAAGAAAAGTTGATCTCAGGAATCAGTGCTATCAAGAACTGATCAAGAAGGTTGCCCTCTTCATTCTCTCAAACTGAGTGGTGATCTAAAAACATTTTATTATCTTTTTGTAGGATCCTAAGGGATCTGAGTTGTAAGTCTAAATCTATAAATGATGAGGTAGGACTTTTGAGCCTGAGTGTAGGAGAATCAATTCTCTGAGTGTAGGCCTTGTTGAAGGCTGAGGTAGGGTTGTTAGCCTGAGTGTAGGTCTTATTGAAGACTGAGTGGTAGGGCTTTGTGCCTGATTTGTAGGAGTGGGGACACTTTGAGTTGTAGGAACTTGTTTGGCGTTCTGAGCTGTAAGATCTGAGGATCTGAGGAGAAGTGCTGAAGTTAGGCCGAATCTAGTACACTACTAGATAGGCGAAGGGGGAAAGTGGATGTACCCAGACTTTGGGGAACCACTATAAATACTATGTGCACTCTGTGTATGTTTGTTTCTGTGGTTGTTGTGTTGTGATAGTTGTAGAATATTGCAAAAACTGGTTTAATTGTACAGAGTTTCTGCCTTAAAATTAAAAAGGAAAAGTACACTTATTCACCCCCCCTAGGTGGTTAGGCACTATTTTTTTCAAGTGGTATCAGAGCCAGATTACTCAAAAAGGGACATAACAGTCTGAGTAAGATCCTGTAGGCAGATTCAGAACAAACAAGAATCAAGAAAATGGGTTCTAGTGAGACTCACAAAGAGCTAGGGTCCATGAAATTGCCAATATGTAGAAAAGAGATATTTGGCATATGGAAAGAGAGGGTTAGACTCTTTATGGAAGCTTCTGACCCAAGGATATATATTACAGTTAAAGAAGGCTCATATGTGTCAATGAAGGTATCCATTCTGAATGCAAATCAGAAAACTCTCAAGTACTTCTCTGAAATGACTAAAGATGAAATCATTCTGGCCACTATGGACAAGAGAGCCCAGAATATAATTGTTAGTATCATTGATAATGCAACATTTCAGAACTTAATTCATTGTAAAACCTCTAAAGAAATGTGGGACACATTAATAGTCTATATGGAGGGCTCAGAGGAAGTAAGACAAGATAGGAAGTCTTTGTTAAATCAGGAATATGAAAGTTTCAGACAAGGAAAGTCTGATAGCATTACAGAATGTTACAAGAAGTTCTATAGGATTGTTAAAGAGTTGATGTCCTATGGAAGAGAATTCAGCAACTATGAGCTGAATGACAAGTTCTTAAGATCTCTGACTAAGGACTGGGACACCAAGATTTGTGTCATTAGGGAAGTGGCCAAACTAGCTGATATACCTCCTCCAACTTTGTTTGGAAAACTGCTATCTTATGAGATGCAGTTAATGGTTAGAAAGGAGGAAGAGAAGAATACTATAGTGGAGCACAAGGAAAGATCTGTGGCCTTCAAGACTGAAGCCACTAAGAAGTATAGAAGCAAGTCTCCATCTCCACCTCAATTAATTGTTGAGGCTGTCACAGATAATTCAGATAGCAAGAATTCAAATAGTAGTGAAAGTGATGAAGACTTTGCTGCTTTTATTAGGCATTTTCAAAAGTTTCTGAAGAAGAAGCAGTGGAGGTCTAAGCCTTCCACTTCTCAGCCAAAAGATGACTACTATCAGAAGAGAAAGTTATCAAGGAATGACAGAAGAAGGTCCAAGCCAAGCAAAGCTACATCTTCAAAGATTGTGTGCTATTGCTGCAATAGACAGGGACATGTAGTGGCTGACTGTCCTGAAAAGAGGAAGGAGTCAGCTGACAAAAAGAAGACTCAAGTTAAGAGCAAAAAGGAAATGTCCTTTGTTGCTAAGAAAGACAAGAGTCTGACAGATCAGTCATCTTCAGAAACAGAATCAGAAGTTGAAACTTACATTGGATTATTTGCTGAAGAGGAAGAAGATGAGTTCATGCAGCTAATGAACTCAATTTATGAGCATGAAGACCATCAGTGCAAGGGACTGATGGCTATATCTGGAGGAGACAAGATCCAGGATCAGCCTGGACTAAGTAAGGTACAAAGTTGTTCTTCTAGTTCAATTTATAGTACTGAGTCAGAATCAGATACATCTGCATCAAGTGATGTGGGTGGGTCTGAATCTGAAGGAGATATTCATCAGTTAATTGATGAATATAGGGACTTGTTGCAGGCCTTGAAGAAAAGCAAAACCTTGGCCAAAACTCAGGCAAAGGAGATTGTTAGTCTTAAATTGGCTGCTGCTGATTTAGACAAGTTGTTAGATCAGAAACTGAATGAAATAGCCAGACTGAAGAACATTACTGTTATTCAGATGGGTACTATTACATTTAAGAATGATCAGATCAGAAATCTGGAGATTAGACTTCAGAAAGAGAGAGAGATAGTTGCAAGTTTTTCTAAACCTAAATATGTCTTACCCTTGATAGATGAGTTTGTACCACAAAAGGGTAAGATTGGATTGGGGTTTAAAAAACCTGTTTGGACTGCTAGGTCCAAATCTAAGGGCAAAGCCCCAGCACAAAACATAAAGCCTGTTGTAGATACTTCAGCCAGGGTAGTACCTAAATAAAGGTACAACATGTTTGAGTGCTGGTGTTGTGGCAAGATAGGCCACTTTGCCTTAGATTGTTGGCACAATTCAAGTGTCAAGGAGAGTAGCAAACTGCCTGCTAGAAAAGCTACAGGTAGTTTTGTTAAAAGTTAGACTAACCTGCACCAAGTACTCAAGAGTTATTTGGGTTCTAAGGTTAAGTAATCTGTTTTGCATGTGAGTCCAAGTGGTCATGCCCCTATATGGTATTTGGACAGTGGATGTTCCAGACACATGACTGGAACTAGGGGGTTGCTGAAAGACTATACACCTATCAAGGATGGCCCTAAAGTTACCTTTGATGGTTCAGAAAAAGGAATCATCAAAGACTTTGGTAACATTTCTAGTAACCAAATTACTATCACTCAAGTGGCCTATGTGAAGGGTTTGAAACACAACCTCATTAGCATAAGTCAGCTGAGTGATTTAGGATATGACATCTCATTTGTCAAGAATGGTTGTCATATCAAAAGGTCAAGTGATCAAAAGATCATTCTGACAGGATATAGGAAGAGAAATGTCTATTGTCTTGACTTTGTGTGTGAGAACAATGTTTCTCTTATTTGTCTTGTAGCTGATGAGAGAGTCTCACATTGTGTTAAATGGCACAAGAGGCTGGCTCATCTTAACTATAAGACAATTGGCCAACTTTTTAGCAAAGAGTTAGTGAGGAATGGTCCTCAAGTTAAGTGTATAAAGGATGGGATATGCTCAGCTTGTCAAAAAGGCAAGCTGACCAAATCCACCTTTCATAGCCTTGAGAACAAGGATTCTGTGAGGTGTCTATACCTCTTGCATATGGATCTTTTTGGTCTTATGTCAGTTCACAGTGTAGGTAGGAAGGTCTACACATTTGTGGTAGTAGATGACTATTCAAGATATTCCTAGGTGTTCTTCCTAAGGCAAAAATCTGAAACCCCAAGTATCCTATATAGTTTTGTTAAACAAATTCAGAATGAGTTAGACAGTACAGTAGTCAAAATCAGAAGTGATCATGGCACTGAATTTCAGTCTGAAAGTATGACAAAACTGTGTAAAGAATTTGGGATTTTTCAGGAATTTTTCTCACCAAGAACACCTCAGCAAAATAGTATTGCTGAAAGGAAGAATAGAACATTGATAGAGGCTGGTAGAACCCTATTGAGTGACACTTCTCTCCCAGAATATTTCTGGGCTGAGGCAGTAAACACTGCTTGTCATGTGATCAATAGGGCTACTATCACCAAGAGCCACAAGAAGACCCCTATGAGATTGTGAAGGGCAGAAAACCAAATTTATCCTATTTCAGGATCTTTGGTTGCAAGTATTATATACTTAACAATGGCAAGTCTTATCTAACCAAGTTTGCTGTCAAATCCCAAGAGGGGATATTTGTTGGGTACAGCAACAATAGTAAGGCATATAGGGTCTACAACTTGATTACTCAAGTTGTAGAAGAGTATATACATGTAGTCTTTGATGAAACAAGACTCATTAACTGTGAATTGTCAAGTAGTGTTTGCAGCTCTACAGGTGTAACTGAGAAGATGGACAAGCTTACCATTACAGAAGGTTCTACTGCAACTCAGCAAGTGGAAAATGGTGGCTGCTGTCCAGGGGGAGTACAAGACTCTCTTGATGCAGAAGAAGACCAAGAGGTGCAGTTAAATGAAGAGGCTGGAGGAGTTCAACCTGAAGACAGACTACCTCTAGCAAATAGACACTTAAAGGATCATCCAGTCAATCAAATAATTGGAGATCCCAGACAAGGAGTGCAAAAAAAGAGCAGGAATCTGAGTACAGTTCTTTACTCCAGTTTTCTATCCCAAGTAGAGACAAAGAAATTTAAAGAAGCAGTTCTAGACTCTCATTGGATTGATGTCATGCAAGAGGAGCTGAATCAATTCAAAAGATGCAAGGTCTGGAAGCTAGTTCATAAACCCAAGGACCACAACATCATTGGAACTAAGTGAATCTTTAGGAACAAGTTGGATGAGCATGTAATCATTATAAAAAATAAAGCTAGACTGGTTGCAAAAGGATATAGGCAGGAAGAAGGTATTGATTTTGATCAAACATTTGCTACAGTAGCAAGACTGAATGCAATAAGGATGTTCCTTGCCTATGCAACATATCAAAGGTTCAAGGTATATCAAATGGATGTTAAGTTAGCTTTCCTAAATGGAGATCTAAAGGAAGAAGTCTATGTAGAGCAGCCCTCAGGTTTTGTTGATTCTCTTAAACCTGATTATGTATATAGACTTAGGGAGGCTTTGTATGGGTTAAAACAAGCCCCAAGGGCTTGGTATGAAACTCTGTCTAGTTTTCTCATTGAAAACAAATTCTCAATGGGGAAAATAGACAAAACTATATTCCTTAGGGAATCTAAAGGCAAGATTATCTTAGTCCAAATATATGTAAATGACATAATATTTGGGTCTACAGAAAGTAATCTTTGCAGGAAGTTTGCAAAACTTATGCAAGGAAAATTTGAAATGAGCATTATGGGGGAACTTAAGTTCTTCTTGGGTCTCCAAGTTAGACAGACTGAACATGACCTGTTCATATGCCAGTCTAAGTTCACCCTAGAGTTAATAAAGAAGTATGGTATGGAATCATCCACTACCATGAAAATTCTATGGGGTCAAGCATGTCTCTAAGCAAAGATGATGCAGGGAAACCTGTAGATGAGACTTTGTATAGAGGGATAGTTGGATCCCTACTGTACTTGACTACTAGTAGACCAGATATCATGTATGTTACATGTGTCTATGTTAGGTACCAAGCATGCCCTAAAGAATCTCATCTGACTGCAGTCAAAAGGATTTTGAGATATCTTAAGGGCACACCCTATCTAGGCCTTTGGTACCCTAGGAATGGAGATTTTGTACTGACAGGTTATTCAGATGTAGATTTTGCAGGCTGCAAGGAAGATAGGAAGAGTACTACAGGAACCTGTCAATTTCTAGGTAGAAGGCTGGTGTCATGGAGTAGTGAGAAGCAGACCAGTGTGGTCATCTCTACAGCTGAGTCAGAATATGTTGCTGCAGGAAGCTGCTGTGCACAACTTTTATGGATACAACATCAGCTAGAAGACTATGGTATTCAAGTAAGTAGAACACCTTTATTTTGTGATTCTACAAGTGTCATTTCTATTGCAAATAATCATGTCTCACATAATAGGACTAAGCACATAGAAATTAAATATCATTTTCTTAGAGAACATGTAGAAAAAGAGGACATTTCCCTATAATATGTTAACACAGATAATCAGGTTGCTGATATGTTTACTAAGCCCCTAGATGAAACCAAATTCAATAATTTTAAAATTGAATTAGGAATGTTAAACTTAGAATAGTTTAAAAAATTGGCTAAGTAAAATGGTGTCGACACATAGAAGTGGTGTCGATATTTCAGAGAAATGGTGTCGACACATCTAGAAAGTCTGTGTCGACACTTCAGAGAATTAGTGTCGACACATCCAGAGTAGGTGTCGACACATCCAGGGAGGTGTCGACACTTAGATTTTACTCTAATTTCGTCGAGTAGAGTTTCGACTAATCGTCGAGCTGAGATGTATAAGTGTCGACACATATATTCTGTCGACTATATTTGTGTCGACACATAGTTGTCGAGACATTAGAAGTAAGTGTCGACACTTTTCAATAGTGTCGACACATTTCAAGTATTTTGACGCGTCTTTTCACCTTCGATTTTTGAAAGGTATAAATAGGTCTTCACCATTGTTTGTCGACATGCTCACCATATTTTTGAGACCAAACTTGTGTGTCGATATCTCTCTTCTCTAAATTCAAAATTTCTCCAAACACTAATGGCGCTCAAGCTAGAAGAGAACATCAATGAAGGTTATGAGCTCGTGCAACATGCCTTTGCCGACGCGGAACCAGAAATTCAAGGTGTTGTAACCCTAGTTGCAGAGACTGGGTTGGAGTATCTTGTTTCAGAACCAATCAAGATTTGGAAGAAGGAGGTCCTTGAATTCTTTAGTGCAGCTACCCTTGATGAAACTGGACTCAAGATTAAGTCCACAGTCCATGGGGCAAAAGTAAAAATCACCCAGAAAAGTCTAAGAAAGATTCTACATCTACCTAGAACTAAAGAAGAGGAAGATGTACCTGCATCAAAGATAAGGGAGGCACTACAATGGTGTGGATTAGATTCAAGCATGAAGATTGGATCAGTTTTTAACAGGAAAGGGATGAACATACAAGGAAAGTTTTTATCTGAAGTAGTTGGGAAGGTAATTCTGAGCAAGCCAGGTGTGCATGATAGAATATCAGCTCACATGTTCGGTTTAATGACAAGGATAATTTTCCAACTTAAAACTGATTGGTCAGCAGTAATGTTTGACAAGATAAAGGAAAGTCTGAAGAAGCCCAATCTGGGTAGGATTATGAGTTTGTTCTTGGCTGGAAGTATTCCAGAAGTCATAAACCAAGCTGCAGGTTCTAAGATAAACCATATGAGGAGAATGGATGTTAGAATTATCTCAAGGTGGGATAGAGTGTTAACTAAAGAAATGCCTACACCAGAGAAGGAAACACCTCAGAAGAAGAAGAAGAAAGTCATTGTGGCTCCTGAATCCTCCAGTAGCTCAGAAGAGCAAGTGGTTTTTAGTTCTGATGATGGAGAGGCTGGAAATGCTGGACAGTCACCAACAAGAAATAAAGATGCCCAGAGGCAGGGGGAGCTACCATCTGCTAGCCTCATTCACCTGGATCCACTCCAGGGGGAGCCTCAACATGTGGATGAGCCAACTCACTTAGATAGTGAAAGGGCAACCCAAACAATTCTTGAGGTAATCAATGAAGTTAATCAATCTATTTTCAATATTGAGGATGAAGTATTGACTGAATCATTAATTGATGTTGATCAGCAAACTCAGATACATAGTCAACCACAAGATGTTGTCATAGAAGACACATCAGTTGCAGATCATGCTCCTGAGATAAGAAATTCTCCAGTCCATCCTCAACAGGAGTTTACACTATAAGAGTTGTTCCCTGATTTACTACAGACTGGTTTTGAGGGAGAGAAAGCAGCTGTTGAGGGGGTGTCAGTTAACCTTGAGGGGGAGCATGTAGAGTTTCATGAGGAGACTGCTAGAAATGAGACTGAGGAGCAAAGGAATGCTGTGGAACTACCAAGAGCAGAGAAGGAATTGTCCCCTACTCCACAGAATAGAGTAGACATTGCTAGTACTTCTGACTCTGAAGATGAAGAGGCTGCTAGAGCCAAGAAAAGAAAGCTACAGGTTTTCAAAAGAAGTCAGACCTACAAGAAAGCACTGCAAACCATTGTTCCACAGCCTGCCCCAACTGCTGATTATAGTTCATTGTTGGTGACTTTACAGATCAAAATGGATGAGCAAAGAAAGGCTTTAGAAACATATATGGATGAAGGACATAAATCCCTTCAATTTGATCTGGCTCAAGACATAAAATCTATAAGATTTGAAGTAAATCAAAATAAGAAAGAAATGACTGATTGTTTCCACAAAGGAGTCAATGCAGTGGTATATCTGGCTACTCATCAAAAGAAGATCAAGACACAGGTTGATGATATGGCAGTGAAACAAGGATATGTCCTGGAAAATCAGATTAGGATGAATGATAATCTGACTGCCTCTCATAATGCCATTGTAAGTGAAATGAAAAATATAGCTACTGCCCAGACTGCAGTAAGTGTTACTGCCAAAGAAGCATTTGATAAGCAATTACAAGAGAGCCTAACTGCTGTTAAAACTATCATTGAAGATTCTCAAAAGGCTATTACTGAAAAGCTTCAAAGGTTAAAACCTTTTTATAAAGATGGTGTTAACTATCTGAATGCTCAGATCAGATTTCAGAAGGATAATCTTAGGGATCATATAGAAAGAGAAGTCATAAAGGGGGAGAGGGTACTAGTCAAAGCAGGCTCTAACCATGCTAAATGGATTTCAAACAGCATCAGAGCTACTCTTGGATATCCATCCTTGTGTGATGATGATAATGTAGCAGAATCTGGGATAAATCCTGCATATTTTGGAGGAAAACAAGCTGAAGTAGCTCAGGTGATCTATCCTCCTGCAGATTTTGACATGATACATCAAGAGATACAATCTATGTATAGCCCTCCAGAAGGTGCTCAAAATGTGATCATTGAGAAAGTAGTACAGCTTGTGCCAGAGGCAGTATTAAAAGAGCAGGAAGCTCAATTATCTAAGAAGAGGTTCAGAGAACAGGCAGAGTTAAGGCCTGATTTTGAACAGTGGAGCCCAAATTCTAGGAATATCATATTGACTGTTTGGAAGGCTGCAAAGGATAATTTCCTAGAGAGGGGTAAATGGTACTCTGACCAGAAACGGAGAAAACATGAAGCTAGGCAAGAAGTCATAGTACAATACAGAAGAAAGGCTAAACTAGGGACGCTACCTCCTAATGCACAGGAGCCTAGCAAGTATTTCCCTAAGCCTTATCATTATTTTGAGAGACAAAAGATAAGGGCTGAAGAACAGAAGAAGAAAGATCTTAAGGGAAAGAAGCATGCTGATGACAATGATGCTCCAGTTCAAGCCAAGATTCAATCTGGAAAGGGCATTGTTATCAAGGAGACAGAGCAGCCATAGAGTAGAATTTTTTTAAGTTTACTACTCTGTAATCTTTTGCATTAAAATCTATGTAAACTTTTGATTAATGAAACTATTGGGAGTTATAACAAAACAATGTTTGATGTTCAATCTGTTACATTTTTATTCTGTAATGATTGTTTATACATGTTTTGTTTAGTATTTACTCTGTCATATAATATTGTTATACATCATAATGTGTATTTGTTATGTATGGTGTATGTCATTGACTAAGGGTTATGACTTCTCCAAATAGGGGGAGATTGTTGGGTACATTGAAAAATATGTACCAGATTTGAAAAAGCTTCACCATACTCAATGATATACATCAAGGTGTATTTGATGTGCTTTGAATTTATATGTGCAGGTTAAGTAATTGCAGGAAATGCAGAAAAGTTTCTAAGTCCATATGTCGACACGTAGAGATGCAGTGTCGACACTTATGAAGGCTTGTGTCAACACCTAGAGAAGCTGTGTCGACACTTGGAGTAATTGTGTCGACACCAGGAAAGGCAGAGTCGACAACAGAAGAAAAGTGTCGACACATACAGGCAGTGTCGACACACTGTGAAGAATTGTCAACATAATCTGTGTCGACACTTAGAGGCAATGTCGACACCCAGAGAAGCTTTGTCGACATCAAATGTGTCGACACCAGGAGGTTGTGTCGACACTCAGCAAGCTTCAACAAAGTTAAAGTACTTGTGTCGACACAAAGGAGATGTGTCGACACTCAGCAAGTTTCAACACATGAAGGCATGTGTCGACACAAAGGAGATGTGTCGACACTCAGCAAGTATCAACAACAAAAGAAGATGTGTCGACACAAAGGAGATGTGTCGACACACAGCAGAATTCAGCTAAGTGATAAAGAAGAAGGCTTGTGTCGACACACTCAACCAGTGTCGACACATTCAACAGAAGGCTTGTGTCGACACACAGAATCAGTGTCGACACATTCTAAAGAAGTAGTGTCGAGAAGCTATTACAACAACACAAGGAGTTGTGTCGACACCATCAAGGCTAGTGTCGACACTTAGTTCACTTGTGTCGACACTTGGTCTATTTGTGTCGACACATAATGAAGATCAGTCTCGACACTTTCAGACAGAGACAGTATTTTCAAGAAGTGACTGGATGACTTGACAGCTGCCATTTCAACCGGTCAACTACAACTGTCAGAGCTGTCAGAAGTTCGTTAGAAACCGGATCAGCCAGTTACCTTGGAGGAATACTATATAAAGGTCATTCTCCTTCAACAGAATATAGAGAACACAATTAGAGAATTAATCAGAAGATTAAGAAGATCAATACAGATCCAGAGAAAACAGTAAATCAGTATTTTGAAGAAACTTCGGATTTACTTGGAGAGAGAGAACTGCAGTAATTGAAGTCAAGAAAGAGACTTATTAATCAAATCTCTTAAGAAGCAGATTCTGAACCAGACTGCAAAATAGGATCCAGATTTAATTCTCCATCCTAAGAAGGAAGTTGTCAGACGGTCTACTTCAAGAAGATCAACTTTACTGAGTTCAGACTCAAGAAGCCTTGAAGAAAGCAAAGACAAAGTTGATCTCAGGAATCAGTGTTATCAAGAACTGATCAAGAAGGTTGCCCTCTTCATTCTCTCAAACTGAGTTGTGATCTAAAAACATTTTATTATCTTTTTGAAGGATCCTAAGGGATCTGAGTTGTAAGCCTAAATCTATAAAGGCTGAGGTAGGGCTTTTGAGCCTGAGTGTAGGAGAATCAATTCTCTGAGTGTATGCCTTGTTGAAGGTTGAGGTAGGGTTGTTAGCCTGAGTGTAGGTCTTGTTGAAGACTGGGTGGTAGGGCTTTGTGCCTGAGTTGTAGGAGTGGGGACACTCTGAGTTGTAGGAACCTGTTTGGGGTTCTGAGCTGTAAGATCTGAGGATCTGAGGAGAAGTGTTGAAGTTAGGCCGAATCTAGTACACTACTAGATTGGCGAAGGGGGAAAGTGGATGTACTCAGACCTTGGGGAACCACTATAAATACTGTGTGCACTCTGTGTATGTTTGTTTCTGTGGTTGCTGTGTTGTGATAGTTGTAGAATATTGCAAAAACAGGTTTAATTGTACAGAGTTTCTGACTTAAAATTAAAAAGAAAAAGTACACCTATGCACCCCCCCCCCCTCTAGGTGGTTAGGCACTATTTCTTTCAGTAATCTTTAATATAATATTTTTGTTTAAATATAAAAAAAAATATAATTTCCTATAAAATATTTCATAACTTCATTCATTAATTATGATAGTTTTATTTAAGATTTAAAATTCCATAGTCTTTATTCACCCCCCCCCCCTCCCCTGTAAGGGCGTTGTATGATCCAACAGCCAGCGGCGCCACTAGCATGCATTTCCCAAATCAAGAAGTCCATGATGGACGTCCTGGGGATACAGATATGAGACCCAAGATAAAAAATATCCCTCTACAATATCAAACCTATCAGTGGGCTCAGGAGGATCCCTCAAAAATCTCAAATAGATCTCACCAAAGTTGGGACAGGTGGGGTAATCACTAAATAAATGATGAAAACTACTCGCACTAGCGCTCAGTGCGCGAAGTAAGGTGATACATCGACTAAGAGCATCAACAAGTTTGTTCTCAACACTCGCACGGTGTTTGAGAACATAGTGAAAGTCCTGCAAATATTCAACTCACATGGCATGTATATGCCCCAATTTGCGTTGTGAATCAAGGTAGCACAGGGTCTGGTAACCTAAGTATAAAACAAACTCACGTGGGAGGAGATAGTGTCTCCAATATAGAAGCGACTACACCACATCATAAAACTTCATATCATAATTTGAGTACTTCTGTCGGGGCTCATTCAGCTTCTCACTAAAGTATGAAACTGGATGACCTTCCTGGCTTAGTACTCCGCCAATCCCAATGCCAGATGCATCGCAGGCTACCTCAAACACCTTGGAGAAATCGGGCCCGAAATCGCAAAGAATCGAACCCAGAACCGCAACAAACCGGACTCGGAACCGGAACTGCAACATACAAGTCTCAAGCGCTTTCAAGAATTTTAGACCCAATTCGAACCGAACCAAACCAGAAATGAACCGCGACCCGTTTATTATTATTTTTGTAATATTTTTATTAGTATTAATATTTTATAATATTGTTATTTTTATAATCTACCTATAATATCTATACTTATTATTAAGGGTGAAACTAGTGTGATTTGGTGCAGTTTGAACTCAAACCGCAATCGTACTAAAGAAGTCGGTTTTGGACTGCACAAAATCGCACCGCACCAAAACTGTGCGGCGTGGTTTGATCATTGCATCAACATTACATGATCATGATCTTTGATTATTTGAATGGAAATTAGAGGTCCTTGGTTTATTTCAGCCCTCGGGAGTCAGGAATTCAAATTCTGATTATTATTTAATACATGTTAAGGAAGAGCCGAAAAGAAAGAATAATACCAAAATGGTTTCCAACATGAATACATGATATCGATGTCTAAGGAGAGTCAAAGAGGAAGGAATCACTAGGCAAAGAGGAGACGACAAAGCTACAAAAAATGAAGGTAAACTACACTCATTGGCGATGATTAGAATGTCAGGCCATCTCGAAAAAATCAGTACGAACGATGACAACAATGTGGCACAGTTTTGTAGATTTTGCACCACAAAAAATCGCACCGCAAACTATACAGTTTTGCAACGAACAAAACCGCTCCACAACCAAACCGTTCGGTGTGTCTTAAAATCAGTGTGGTCAAATGCTGTTTTGTGATTTTGCAATTTCAATTTTTAATTTTCAGTTCTATGTACCCTATTGCACAAAAAAATACTCACCCTTGGTATAACGTGAAACTCCTGCGTCCAGGCCCCATACTTAAAATTCCCTCTTGCAAAAAAGCTAACAGGTTTACTTTTCTCCTCAAGTGTTTTATTTTTGACCTCCCTCATTCATTCCGTCAAATTTGATTTTGGTTGTGGTTAGAATCAAATGGAACTGGACCGAACCGCATGGACCTGGACCGAACCGCATAGAACCAGACCGAACCGTTAGTTAACGGTTTGGTTTTGGTTCTTGTTTAACCGTAATCGGAAATGTTGACACAGTGGTTCCGAAAATTATGCTGGAACTGGAACCAGAACCAGAACCGGTCAAACCAAATAAGGTTTTGGTTCTAATTTGAAGAAATGTTACCTTAGCGGATCAATTCACGATTTTAATAAAACAGGAACCGAACCGGAACCATGGTAGCCTTAGTGGCGGCAGCTGTCCGTTGAAATCTCCCTTCAGAAGGCAGCTCGGGAAGGGGGTCATAATGATGCTAAAACCCCAGACAAACCTATTGTAGAAGGTGGCTAGTCCTTGGAAACTACAGGTCTCAGTGATAGTGGAGGGAATAGGCCACTCACGAATATATCAGACCTCGTCCGGGTCAACAGACACGTCGGACGCTGATATGATGAACCCAAGGAAGTGTACGAAATCATTCATGAATGAACACTTCTTCAAGTTCACATATAGCTTCTCCTCACGGAGAGTATCGAATACGAGCCTCGGATGGCTCAGATGGTCGTCAAAAGAGTGGCTATAGATCAAAATATCGTCAAAATAGACAACCAATAATTTTCCCATGAAGGGCCAAAAAATCTGGGTCATGACCCGCATAAAGGTGTCGGGGACATTGGACAGCTCAAATGGCATAAACGGTTACTCATAAAGACCATCTTTGATCTTAAAAGCCGTCTTCCACTCATCTCCCTCACGCACTCTAATCAAAATGATTGGGATACATTTACACTTGTGCATGTAGAAAAATGAAATACCTAAAATGATGCAATGAATCCAACATTAGAATGACGAGGGGGGCCTAAAATTATATTAAATCATCTGCCACTAGAATGAAATCGAAATGCGACGGAAACATGGGCTCCATAAACCAAAGAACAAATTATTAAATAATAATAACATGATCAAATCGGTGGGATTATATTTGGCAATTGTACAAATGTTGCATCCAAATTTGAAACATAATCCTAACATGAATATAATAGAGACAAAAATCAATCAATAAAAGAGCGCCGGAAAATAAGGAGTTTATACTCACAACACAGAATAATAATGTACAAAAACTCTATCACGAAAGACTGAAATGACCTCATGTCTGATGGAGAAGGAGGAGGCTTCACTCCGAGTCAAAATGCCCGAGACCGAAACAGCTATGGAAGAAGACATTCTTCTCTTTTGACAATTGTCATTGTGCAGAGATATTCCGATTATCTTCAGCTCTGTGGTGGAAAAGTTTCGCTATTGAACGCCTCTCGCAATCCTGCGGAAATAAGCATTTGGTAACTGATTAGTGAATAAACTTTAGATATTTTTTGAATAAAAATAGAACAATCCAACATTAATGGCAAACCTTGAACATGTTTAAGTGGAAATTTTTGTCAGGATTTGTTCTTCTAAGCTTGAAATAAGTGTATGCAAAACTGAGCTGATCCCGAGGAGTCCAGTGATCCACCTCGTTGAACCAGAGACATGAGAATAAGTTTGACATTGGCGTATGCGCTCTCACAATGAAGGATCCCTCTGGTACATCTGTCCACAATTAATGGAGAGGGATAGCTAATTGAGGAGAGTTACTTATAAGTTATGAGATGAGTCAAGAAATTTAAATAGAAGTCGCATACAGCTAGGAAGCAATTTATTGGGATCTGATTGGTCGAATCGTTTCAGGCCGTCCGATTGATAGAACGCGAATTGCTGATCGATAACAGTGTGGTTGTACTTGTTCAGCTTCTTGTTCTGGGCTACCTCCTCCCAAACACAGTGCCTGTCATAATGGTTGGAGATAGCGTATTCATGACCTCTCCGCCAAAGGAAATATTCCAAGATGAGGTACGGATCATGCTGTAGCCGTAGTTTGCTATCGAGCCAGATTGAATACCTGAGGTTAGGAAAGAGGTTCTTAAAAGTTAGAATTAAAACTTAAATAGCATAGCATGATAAAATTATGCAAAGGGCTTTCTTGCACAAATTAGAACCCATGAATCCACTCTAAAAACCAATTGTTTGTTGTTGGAGGCGCCGACGATCTATATTAAGTGCATAAGAATGCATGAGTTTCTTGGAGCGAGAATAGATTGTTGGGTCATTGACATCTAACACATGGACTTCTCTATTTAATTAGGTGGCTTGAGAATGGGTCATTGGGTCTAATTTACCATGATACCAAGTCAAAGCATGTTCTCATGTGCTAGATCATTGACTTCTAACACTTGGATTTCTATATTTAAATAAGTGGCGTGGAATTAAGTCATTGAATCTAGCCTACCTTGATACAAGTCAGAACATATGCCTCCAACCTAAAACAAATCAGTTGTACGTGGAGGGGGCCATGATCTATATTAAGTGCACAAAGCTACATGAATTTCTCGATCCAAGACTATATTCTTAGCAAAACATAAAGAGTAACAAAATCGGAAGGGGCATAAAAGGATTATTATTATAAGTTTCTAAATTGCAAGCTATTTTAATAACATAGAAAAAGCAAAGTCAGGATTAAACTGAACTAGCTAATGCATCTTTAGAATAACTTCTTTTGCACCTTGCAGAGGGGAAAAGTCTATGCGTCAAAAACTTGGGAATTTTCCCAACTCTCCTCATATCGAGGTAAGGCAAGTTTCGAACGACCACAATCTTCCACAAACCGATGAAACCCATACTGACCATCTTCTGTCCTTCTGATAGTAATGTCTGCAATGTAATTTCATCCACAAACATGATGAAGCAGACATTCTTTCTAGACTGGCGTGAGATCTGTGATCAATTTGAAGTTAGAATTCAGCCAAAAAATTCAACTTTGTTTCTACGTAGATATCAATGAATGGTATACAGCACAAACTAAGAAGAAGAGTACCACTGTAATTGGTAAGTTGCATTCTTCCTATACTTGCACATGAGATGTGATTAATTCAAACTTTGAATGCAGCCAAAAAATTCATCTTCATTTCTCCGTAGATATCAATGAATGGTATAATGCACAAACTAAGTTGAAGAATACTAATGTAATTGGTAAGTATCTTGATAGGATTTAGAAAGTAAAATTGTGGGTTGCAATTAGAGTTACAAAAATATGCTGTTATATGAAGGCAGAGAAGTGCTGAATTTACATGACCCAAAATTGATTTAGGGTTTGATTGGTAGAGCATAGCAAGGCTAGGGGTGCATTACAAACGATATCCCTTTCCGGCATAAAGCCCAGCTCCTGAAGCCATTCTAGTCACACAATACCTCCAACACAGTAGAAGTCGAGTTATTAAATAATTAATAATATATTGGTTTAATTAATTGATTTATTTGTTCACTTCAGCGAGACGTCATGTTCCGATGATTAAGATGAAAACCACAAGAAACTGGGAATGATGCGTGAGGTATTATTGCCATCAAAGACAGCAATTCAACCGATACGGGTACTGCTCCCCGTACACTTGAAAACCCGCCCAAGTGAGGACCTGAAAAGGTTCTGTGGCCCAATCTAAAAGTCTTTTTAAGGGTAGCTAAACACATAGGGGGGGGGGGGATGAATAGGTTTCTTTTGGAATCTTTTAGTTCTTTTGAAGTATGATCTTATTGTGTGTTTATGTTAGTAAGTTAGTTTTCAAGAATACATACAACACATAAAATTTATAGTGGTTCCCCTATCTACAGTACATCCACTTTCCCCCTTCACACATCTAGCAGTGAGCTAGATTCGGCCAACTCCTCCAATACTCAGATCAAACAAATCTTACACCTCAGATCCCCTTACAAATCAGAGTGCTCTCCACTCTTACAACTCAGACTGCTCACAGTCCTACCTCAGAGACAATCACATGTCTCCTACCTCAGGCTGAAAAACCCTACAACTCAGAGTCTTCCAACTCCTACATCTCAAAGACCCAGTAGATCTCCTACCTCAGATCTTCACATAGATCCTACCTCAGGCACAAGCCCTATCTTAGATCCTTCTCAGGACCCTACAACTCAGAGTGCTTCACACTCCTACAACTCAGACTGCTCTCAGTCCTACACTCATCCTTTATAAAATAGACTTACACTCAGATCTCAGTGAGATCCTACAAGAAAGAATATGTGTTTGAGAAATTTGACTCAACATAAAATCTCTGAGTCTTCTTCTTTGGCCGAGTCAACAGACAGCCCTTCTTGAGCACAACAACAGGACGATGATTCTTCATATTTTATTCAGCCTGTATTGTGTTGTAACCTTGCAGAGTTCTTCTTCTTCAAGCTCGAGAAAGATGTTCTTTTTGTAGAGTTGCAGGCTTGAAGATGATGAGAAATTTTGCTCTGCTCAGTCGGCCGACTTTTGCAAAATTAGGGTTTCGAGAGATTGCCAAAAGTTCTTGCAAAACTTCAGTGTTTTTACGACTATCACCCGCTTCACTTTTATACATCGGCAACAACAACGGTTATATCCCTCTTAGGAAAGCGGAATGGCCGGCTTTAATGGTTGATTCATTCCAGGATAGCATTGTCCGACCATTACGGCGATCTCTGTCTTTAGCGCGTGATTTGCGTCGATTTGAATTAAGGATGACGTCAGCAGATTTGACACGGCACCAATGACTTAGAATATTTTCTGAATCTGTACAGGCATTGATTGATCCCATATGACTCGACGAATTAGAGCTTTGACAGATAACACCAGAAGCGTTGAGTGAATGTCCTTCACTCGACGCATTTGTACTTGGCCAAATTCTATCTATCGCTGAGACGTTGAGTGAAGGTACATCACTCGACGCATTTGTATTTAGCCAAATTCTGAGAAGGCGTTGATTGCAAGTCCTTCACTCAACGCATTTTTACTTGGTCAGGTTTTCCTTGAGAAGGCGTCGAGTGAAAGTCCTTCACTCGACGCATTTGTACTTAGACAATTTTTAGAGCTTCTCCACTGAGACTTTGAGTGACAGTTAAACTGCCAATGCTTTTTGGCCTCATGCATTGAGTGATGTGTAGTCACTCAACGTTTTTGTACTTAGTCATTTTCCTGACTTTCTTGACCATGCTGACTTCTTTCTAGCTATATTCATGATACTCTCAGCCTGTCTAATCACATAATTACCAATATCCTACACATGTAGACTTAGACATATATCAAATACAGATTTGTGTATATTATTGAATTGTGGGGTCTTCTTCAAATCTGGGACATTGTGGTCAATGTACCCAAAAAAATCATACTACCAAACAAAGAGAGCCGACCAATCTTTGCCATTCAAGTCACACCATTGTTGGCCTCCACAGTCCCCATCTAGCCAACTATTCTCCAGCCACAGATTCCAACAGTTTCAAATTTTGCGCAATCCATCTGTCACCCTAAAGCCATTCCTTCAGATGATTGCTCGCCAGTCGGTACCATCACTTCCGATCACCGTGATTCACATTTTGCTGGCTCCCCCTCGAAGATCCTCTGTAACCAGAACATTTTCCCCGACTTTAGATCTTAGTTTCTGCGGTCTCCAGCCAACACCCTCCTCTCCAACAACAAATTCATACAGTGTGCCACTTGTTCTTCCGGTCATTCTCCATACATTACTACCAGTAGTCTCTCCTCAACAGACACTTCCATGCCAAATAACTATCAACTTTAGTCCTCGGGCATCCAACCGCCCCCATCAAGGCGTGTTGATTATGATGCGGGGACAGGAGTCCACCTGCCCTGCCACCTTGGCATCACCACCAAGGGGCCCACCTGGAGTCAGCACCATGCGGCTTTATCAGGCCCGCGGGCCGTACACCCCAACCAGCTCTCCGCCACGGCATCAACACCGCGCGGCAGGTTGTTGAGGCCGGGTCTCGATCCCGCACCCCCTAGATAAGAGGCCCTCAAGCAACCTCTCATCACCAACTGATCCGCGGATCAGTTGGTGATGAGAGGTTGCTTGAGGGCCTCTTATCTAGGGGGTGCGGGATCGAGACCCGACCTCAACAACCTGCCGCGCGGTGTTGATGCCGTGGAGGAGAGCTGGTTGGGGTGTACGGCCCGCGGGCCTGATAAAGCCGTCTGGTGCTGAATCCAGGTGGGCCCCTTGGTGGTGATGCCAAGGTGGCAGGGCAGGTGGACTCCTGTCCCCGCATCAGGTGCTTACGATCTGTATGCTCCGTCTTGCGTGGGAGTGTTGAAGGAAATATGTAAAAGCCTAATATAAGATCCATCTTGTTCCTTTAGTTTAGTCCAACATCTTAGGATGGGAATTCCCCTCCTCTCTATCTTCTTATATAAGTGTCAAATACATGTATGTATACACCAAGAAATAGAGGAATTAATAAAATACCTTTTATTTCTCTCTTATGTGCATTTTCTAAAGCAATAAATTATTTTCATAATTTTTTATTGTAATAAATTGTCTTCTCAATTTTTAATTGTAATAAATTGTCTTCTCAACTCTGTGGAACCCTACATTTCAAATTATTTTGTCATGTCGGGCGACTAAGGAGATGCGGGATCTCATTGAGAAAAAGTTTCCAAGAAAAAAATCATGCTTGGGTATACCAATTACACGATAAATGAATTTTGATGATGACTACTATATAGGATTTTGAGTTCTTTTAATTCAAATTAACCCAGAAATGGGCGGAAATTGATCAATATTCTGACTTACAATTTATGTACAGAAGATGTTCAAGACAGAATTACCCAAAATCCTATATAGGACTTTCAACTGAACATGAATTTCAAATAGTTCAGGTGTTAAGGCGCAATTATGAGCTAGAATTGGACGGTCTCCCTCTATATTAGAAGTGAGAGCAGTAGTGCTAATTATTTTTATCCTAATGATAGTAATTAGTTGTTGATCATAGGAGATGAGGTAATAAAATATTTAGTATTCGGAATGAATGTATCAGGGATAAGACAGGAGTAGCACCAATTGCAGAGAAGATGCGAGAAGCTCGACTGAGATGGTATGGACACGTACAAAGGAGACCATTAGAGACATTTGTTAGGCATTGTGAAAGTCTAATCACTAGGCATGTTAAACGAGGGAGGAGTAGACCAATAAAGACTTGGAATGAAACTACAAGGAAAGACACGATGTACATAGGCATTAGTGAGATTATGACAAAAGATAGAGCACAATGGCGACAAAGGATTCATATAGCCGACCCTACTATAATGGGATAAATGCTTGAGTGTTATTGTTGTTGTATCCCGAGTCCAAAAATTAGGATGAAAAGAGTAAGCGCAAATGCCCCATTATGGAAAAGAAGTCAGCAAGGAGAAACGCTGGGAATTCCATCTTAATTTGATCCCCAAGGAATGGATTAAAGGTACTAATGAAAGATAAGTTAGGTGGATTATTTTATATAGCACCGCTGATAACAGAAAAAGCCAAACTACTGAATAAGAAAGCACTCCTAGGAAACTTGTTGCCTTCAAAGATTTCATGGACGGGCATTCACTACAAGATATTCTAGTGCTCAATGGATTATTGATTCTGGAGCATCATCGCTCTCTCTCAAGTTGGACCAAAGAGGGAGAAAAGTATCTAAACTACCTAGTTGTTCCTTTCTGATTATATTATAATTCTTAAAAGGTGCTTAGCAAAATGCCTAGAAGTTGATTATTATTTTTCGCAAATCTTGTGACAACAGTTCCATACATCAACTTCTCCATGATAGAGTAGCAGTCAAATGTAATATGCTTTGTTCGATCAAGAAACACAAGATCACAATTTATATACATAGCAGTAACTCAAAATCCTATATAGGAGATGTTCAGGTCAGAATTACTCAAAATCCTATATAGGGCATTCATCTAAACTTGAATTTCAGATAGTTCAGATGTTAAGACGCAATTCTGCGCTAGAATTGGACTGTCTCCCTCTATATTAAAGGTGAGAGCAGTCGTGCTAATTATTTTTATCCTAATGATAGTATTTAGTTGTTGATCACAGAAGATGAGGTAACAAAATATTTAGTATTTATCCCGAGTCCAAAAAATTAGGATGATAAGAGTAAGCTCAAATGTCCCATTATGGAAAAGAGATCATGGCAATGAGAAATGTTGGGAATCGCATCTTAATTTATATAGCACCGCTCATGAGAGAGAAAGCCAAACTACTGAATAAGAAAGCCTTCCTAGGAAACATGTTGCCTTCAAAGCTTCCATGGGCGGGCTTTCAATACAAGATATTTTAGGAATTGCTACCCAAGCTTCTAGCGCTCAATGGATTATTGATTATGGAGCATCATCACTCTACCTCAAGCTGGACCAAAGAGGGAGCAAAGTATATGAACTACCTAGTTGTTCCTTTGTGACTATATTATAGTTTTTAAAAGGAGCTTAGTAAAAGGTCTAGAAATTGATTATTATTTTTCACAAACCTTGTGACAATAGTTTCATACATCACTTTTCTCATGAAAAAGTGGCAGTCAATTTTAATAAGCTTTGTGCAATCATTAAACACAAGGTCACAATTTATGTACATAGCAGTAACAATATCATAGAGCAAATACATGGGTCCCTCAATCACCTGATTCAATTCTTTTAGTAATTGTTTCAATCAAATATATGGTATGAATTATGTTATGCCCTAACTAGGAGAGAAACTAAGAGAAGATGTAGAGGAAGCTAGAGAAAGAGATTAGGGTTAGGGTTGAGAGAAGAGGAAGAACCTGAATATATTCTTGCATGCCATCCAAAGAGAGGGGTCCGGATATTTATACCCCCGGACCCAAGACCGGCCGGCCAAGGGGGCCGGCCGGCCCAATGGGGCTGAACCCGGCGTGGTTCAGCCCCCCCCCCCCCCCCCCCCCGAGCCATATATTTAAGAAGAGGGGGCTGAACCCATTGGTTCAGCCCCAATAACGCCACATCCGTGCCGCCGCCGCTTGTAATGTTGTCCAAACAACCGAGCCTCGTCCGGGGGCGTAACATTCCCTGCCCCATCAAAAGTCAACTTGTCCCCAAGGTGATAGTCCGGGTAAAGCTCCTGGAACTCCAGTAAATCGACCCAAGTATTGTGCTCTGCCGAGAGATCCTTCCACTTAACCAATAGCTCGGGACAGTACGCCGTGCCACGGCGTTTCCACTTAACCAACAGAACATCCTCCGGAAGCGGGCGAAGCTCGCCTCCACTAGTAGCCTCGGGTAACACGGGGAAGACCGGAACAGCAGGCCCCAACTTCCGCTTCAGCAAGGAGACATGAAAGGTAGGATGAATCCGGGAGCTCGCCGGTAAGGCTAAGGTATACGCCACCGGCCCGACACGCCGCGTGATCCGAAATGGTCCATAGTAGCGGGGTGCCAGTTTCTGATTTGTCCGCTGGGCCACCGACAACTGGCGATAAGGACGAAATTTGAGGAAAACGTCATCCCCCACCTGAAACTCCCGCTCGGTACGATGACGATCGGCCTGAATCTTCATACGATCCTGTGCTGCTCGAAGGTTCTCCCGTAGGGTGGTGAGAGTCCGATCACGATCACGGAGCGCCCGATCAACTGCTGCCACGGCCGTACTCCCGGGCTCATAACTGCTCAAGGTAGGAGGTGGACGCCCATAGACGACCTCAAACGGCGTGAGTTTACTGGCCGAGTGATAAGAAGTGTTGAAACAGTACTCCGCCCAATGTAGCCAACTAGTCCAGGTCCGCGGCTCATCCATGACAAAACAGCGAAGGTAAGTCTCGACGCCCCGATTTAAGACCTCGGTCTGGCCGTCAGTTTGGGGATGATGAGCCGTGCTGAAACGTAAGGAAGTCCCCTGCAAGCGGAATAGCTCTGTCCAAAATCGGCCTACGAAGGTCGGATCACGGTCGGAAATGATCGCGCGGGGAACACCATGCAAACGAACAACCTCCCGCACAAATAAGGTCGCAACAGACTCCGCGGTGTAGGGATGGCTCAGAGCAAGGAAGTGCCCATACTTGGACAACTTGTCCACCACTACCAAGATCACTGTTTTCCCCTGCGACTTAGGTAGCCCATCGATGAAGTCCATAGAAACCGTGTCCCAGATCTGATGTGGAATTTCCAAGGGAGTGAGGAGGCCGGCCGGAGAAGTAGTCTCATATTTTTGTCGTTGGCACACCGCACACGTCTGTACGAACTCCTGAATGTCGCGGCGCATGCCCTTCCAAAACACGTTGGCCCGAGCCCGCTGAAGGGTGCGAAGAACGCCGGCGTGGCCGCCTGTCGGCGACGAGTGAAACTCATGCATCATCACCGTGCGCCAAGCAGAATGAGCAGGAATGACCACCCGCCCGTGATAGAAGAGTCGGTCATTCTGTAAATGGTAGCCTGGAGCTGTCGCATGACCTTGCTGCAAGTCCTCCACAATAGCCCGTAACTCGGGGTCGCGCTGCACCGCGTCTTGAATTTCATCCATCGACTCCAACTGCGGCCCGGAAATGTGTGCCAAACCCCCTTCGGGTAAGCGAGAGAGGGCGTCAGCCACCCGATTATCCTTCCCCGGTCGATATTCGATCGCATAATCATAGCCCAACAGCTTGGTGACCCACTTTTGTTGCAGGGGGGAAGAGATCCTTTGCTCCAAGAAATGCTTCAAACTCTGGTGATCGGTCCGGATCGTAAAATGACGCCCAAGTAGGTAGGGCCGCCAGAGAGCCACCGCATGAATCACCGCCAGCATCTCCTTTTCATACACTGAGAGACCCAGAGTCCGGGGAGCCAAAGCCTTACTGTAAAAGGCGATCGGCCGCCCCTCCTGCATCAAAACTGCCCCCACACCCACGCCAGAAGCATCTGTCTCGACCACGAACCGTTTGGTAAAGTCCGGGAGTGCCAACACTGGAGTCGTCGTCATAGCTCGCTTGAGCGCCTGGAAGGCGGTCTCGGCCTCAGCGTGCCACTCAAAAGCATCATTCTGTAGCAGCTGTGTAAGTGGCCTAGCAATCTTCCCGTAGTCCCGTACAAAGCGTCGGTAGTACCCAGTGAGGCCTAAGAACCCCCGCAGTGCCCGAATGGTCAACGGTCGGGGCCACGACAGCATATTCTCGATCTTCCGTGGGTCTGTCTTCACCCCTTCAACAGAAACTAGATGCCCCAAATATTCCACCTCAGGTTGTCCGAAAGAACACTTAGACCGCTTAGCATATAACTGGTGTTGCCGAAGAGTAGAGAAGACCTGAGCCACATGAAGTAGATGATCCTCCCAAGTAGCACTGTAAATCAGGATGTCGTCGAAAAAAATCAGGACGAAGCGTCGCAGGAAGGAACGGAAAATCTCATTCATATTGGCCTGAAAGGTAGACGGCCCCCCAGTCAATCCATTGGCCATCACTAAGAACTCATAGTGACCGTCATGAGTTCTGAAGGCAGTCTTATGCACATCCTCCTCTTTCATCAGGATCTGATAGTAGCCGGACCGCAGATCCAGCTTGGTGAACAGGGTCGCCCCATGCAACTCATCCAAGAGCTCCTCGATCACGGGAATCGGAAACTTGTCCTTCACAGTTACACTGTTCAAGGCCCGGTAGTCCACGCAAAATCGCTATGATCCGTCTTTCTTCTTAACCAAAATAATCGGTGCGGAAAAAGAACTGGTACTAGGCCGTATGATACCTGCATCAAGCATTTCCTTCACACTGCGTTCAATCTCGGCCTTCTGGATGTAGGGATACCTGTACGGGCGGATGTTGGGCGGTTCCGCCCCAGTCTGTAACACAATCTGATGATCACGGAAACGTGACGGTGGAAGGGTACTCGGCTCCTGGAAGATGTCATCATACTCCTCTACAAGCGGCCGCAACTGATCTGGCACCTGTGTTAATCCCTCCTCGTCCGACCGCACCCCCAGCAGGATTGCCATCAAGCTACTAGACTCCTCCAGCTGCTGCAAACTGCGAAGGGAAATCTCCTTAACTGGAGACGATCTGAGCCCCGTCAAACAGAACTGTCGTCCGCCTTGCATGAATTCCATCGTCATCTGATCCCAATCAAAAGTAACCCGCCTCAGCTGCTGTAACCACTGCACTCCCAAAACCATGTCTGAGCCTCGGATCGGTAAGAGGTAGACGTCCGTGCACCCCACATATTCCTGCATCCGAAGCTCTACCGCCTTCAACATCCCTTGGCACTGTAACTTGCTGCCGTCTGCAACCATGACCTGAAAGGCTGCACCCGTGTCGATCTGTTGCCCCACCTTCCTTGCTACATCAGGATGAATAAAGTTGTGGGTGCTCCCACTGTCGACCAAAATCGTCACCCTCTCACGCCGAACTCGTCCAACCAACCGCATCGTAAGCGGGGGGGGGGGATTGCATCCCTCCATGGCATGTAGGGAAACGCCCAACTCCGCCAGGTCTAGGTCTCCCCCAAACTCCACCTCCTCTGGTAATACGTCCTCCTCGAGCTGCTCCTCCTGCTGCAACATGAAAACCTGGACCTTCTGGCACTTGTGACCGGGGACGAACTTCTCATCACAATTAAAGCATAAACCCTTCTCCTTCCGAGCCGCCAACTCGCTCCAAGACAACCGAGTCACCGTTGGCTTGGTACCCGTGGGGGCTCCCGTCGTGCTGCCATCGTCGGGCCCAAAGCTGGTCTACTCGTGTTACGTGCCCGTTGCCTGTTGAACCTCTCCTCCTGAATACGTGCCAACGTAATGGCATGGTTCAAGGAACGGGGCATGAGTGCCTGAACCTCATCCCGAATATGCTCCTTAAGACCGGATATAAAACAGCTGTAAAGCGTCCTCTCTGGCCACTGAACCCGATTCGCCAACTTCTCGAACTCGGTCCGATACTCCATAACCGACCCCTTCTGACGAAGCTTCTGAAGGAGTGCCTCAAAGTTCTCATACTCCAGTGGCCCAAACCGGGCCGTAAATCCCTCCACGAACTCCCCCCAAGGCACGTACTCCCGTCCCCGCAAGAACCACTGTGTCCATTGGAAGGCATCATCCTTCAGATGGAAGGACGCTAGCTGCACCCACTGGCCTTCAGGCACCTCCTGGTACTGGAAGAATAATTCGGCCTTGTGAATCCATTCCAGGGCGTCGCCGCCCTCGAACTCTGGAAAGTACATACGCGTTAACCCGGGGGTCAACCGTTGTGCTCCTGGACCTCCGTCCCTCCTTGCGTGTTCCCCATGCTCAAAACCCCCGTACCCGTGCGGCTGTCCCGCTCCCCAAGGCGGAGGCTGCGGGTGCTGCGGCTGGCCGCCCCACCCTGGGCCAAATCTGACCCCTCCTGGTGGCCCAAACCCGCGTGGAGGAGGAAGGAGCCCCCCCCTTTGCTGTCCCACCATGTCGGGTGGCCGCCGGAGCCCCAAAAGCTCCTCCCCGCCTCGGCGCCACTCTTCCGGGGCCGATCCCAGTCCTCCGAAACCTGCTGCAGTGAATCCGGGCGGAAACAGCCCCGCCGGACCCCCGTAACCCGCTCCCGAAGCCGCAGGAGCCCCGTATCCCGCCGATCCCGTGCCGCCGACCCCCGCCGACCCCTCCGTGCCACGCCGCGCCGGCCGGAGCCCCTCCCGCAGGCCGCACGCCCCCGACACCTTCCGCAGCCCGCGCAGAGACGGAGCCGGCTGGATCGGCTCCCGATCCGGCCGAATCCTCGTTGGCCGGGCCCTTCCCCTTCAGTAGGGTCTTCAACTCCTCCAAACGGGTCTCCAGACGCACTTCCAACGCCGCCATGGAATCGGTGAGGCCAACAACATTCTCCTCTAGGATTTCAATCCGCGAGGATTCCTCTTGATTGCGAGTATTCACCATTGCCGCGAGAATCGATTGCTTTGATACCAATTGTTATGCCCTAACTAGGAGAGAAACTAAGAGAAGATGTAGAGGAAGCTAGAGAAAGAGATTAGGGTTAGGGTTGAGAGAAGAGGAAGAACCTGAATATATTCTTGCATGCCATCCAAAGAGAGGGGTCCGAATATTTATACCCCCGGACCCAAGACCGGCCGGCCAAGGGGGTCGGCCGGCCCAATGGGGCTGAACCCGGCGTGGTTCAGCCCCCCCCCCCCCCCCCCCCCCCGAGCCATATATTTAAGAAGAGGGGGCTGAACCCATTGGTTCAGCCCCAATAACGCCACATCCGTGCCGCCGCCGCTTGTAATGTTGTCCAAACAACCGAGCCTCGTCCGGGGCGTAACAAATTATGTTGAGACTTTTTCTCCGGTCATTAAGATTGACATCTTTCAGACTTCTTATCACCTTAGCACCAAATATAAGGCCTCCATTTTGGTTGGAAGTCTCCAACGAGTTCTTGAACAGAGAATTATAAGAAAAAATCTATATGAAACTACTCCAAGACTTCGTTTCTCAGGGGAATATATGCATGGTCTTGTATATAAATTTAAGAAATCTCGTTATGGGCTAAAGCAATCATCCAGGATATGATTGGGCAAGTTTCCTCCTGCCCTCAAGAAATTTGGGAAACTTAATATAACTGTTTTAAATGTCCTCTGACATGTCTGCCGATGTCATTTTGGGGGGTAAAGTGACACTTTTTTAAAAAAAAATAAATTGTCAATTTGAAAACTATAGGCCGATATATCCGATTTTTTCCAATATATCGGCCGACACGACTTTTGAACATATCGCCTAATATTTCATTTTATATTATGTTAGTAATATATATTTAAAACATCTATATGTATTTATTATAAATGTTAAAATCGAGTGAGCCTACTATTTCGTTCTCTTTAATATGAGTTTTTCTTATAATTGTTTTTTGAAATAATTTATTTTTAAAACCTTTAAACATGTATTATTATTTTTATATATTTTTAACATAAATTTGTTAAGAATGAAAAAGAGTTATAATCAATCCAAAATATTTAACTTCTATTTTTTATTTGTTAGTGTTAAGTATTGAAGGGAGTCATGGCGCACCGACTAAGGTGTTGTTGTGTGACCTTGAGGTCATGGGTTCGAGTTCAGGAAGCAGCCTCTTGCAAAAGTGCATGGTAAGATTTGCCAACATTTCACCTTTGTGGTGGGACCCTTCCCCGGACCTTCGTTGCGCGGGGATGCCTTTGTGCACCAAGTTGTCCTTTTTGTTAGGCTATAATATTATGTAAGTAAATGCATAATATTAAGTATATTTTATAAAGTTTCTATTTGTACTTGCTAATAGTTGTTGTAGCGTGTTACTAATATTTTATTTTTGATATATTTTTTATTTATTTCGGGTTTGGATGACCATTGTTTATAAATTTGTTAGGCTAATTTTTCTAATTTAAGAACATATAATTATATTTAGTAATACATAAAAATATTCCAGATTCTACTTGAGCATCCAAATCTGGTTTTTTAGTAAATATGAAAATCTGATATTTTAAAATATGTTTGACATGTCTCCAACTTCCGATACCCGACATTTAAAAAATCAATCTGACATGTTACCGACATCCAATTTTTACAACCTTGTCTAGTATATGATTGATCGCTCTGCGTATTATAAACATTGAACTTTAGAATATTCTAGTAATTAATTGACCTTAAAACCCCTAAATTTGTCCTACACATGGTCCTGAACTTGAATCTATTCTCATTGTACATGCTTTCCCTATCCTCAAAAATGGGTGGGAGAGAGATCATATTGATCAATATGTTGGGCAGATGAGTTTAGTGCAAGCATATCTCGCGAGTTGTATCTCATTTCCCAATTATAGTGCAATCATCTTTCAAGTTTGTATCACCTCATCACATGTCCTAAGAGCCTTGCCAGTTCTTGTCTTCTCCTCTAGTAAGCTTGATAGTTTGTCATTGCATATCAACACCTTACTTGAATCAATCTACTCCATTTTGCTCGTTTATCCTAACATCTTCAATCCACCTTGTCATCCCCTTGAACAATTAGTCCTTTTGTCGCACCTCCTCGAGCCTCAAAGTCACCTAATCAAGATTTGGTACACCCTCTGGCCACCCATAGGGGTCCCTCAAAGCTTCCAATGCTCTTCCTTCTGTTCAGCGGCTGCCACACCCGCCCCATAAGATCTTTAATTGCTACCCTCCCTGACGATGGTGTTCTAGGGAGGTTTAGATTAACGTGGTTAGAACATGCTCATCATTCTTTTTTTGGAATCCATTACTTGGTGTTTGGTCCTATAACCTTCATAGGTGATTCTTCGAATTCTTCAACAAGTATTCAAACACCTCATAGTACTCCATCGAGTGAACATTCACAAACTCATGCTCATTTTGTTTCCCCGAAGATCACTGACATGTCATTGGATGAACCAAAAAACTTAAATGATCATGAGCAGCTTAACATATGATCTGAAGCTACTAGTTCTATGAATAATTGAACATTGATTGGGCCACTATGAATTGATCCCATCTTAGAAGAAGTGAGATTCAGACAATTTGTTGAACATTGAATGGGCCACTATGAACTGATCCATCATGGAAGAAGTGAGATTCAGACAATTTGTTAGTGGCCTCATGATTACTTCACTCAATGTTCAATATTGTTTACAACAATTATATATTTATAAACTATGGATATGAGATCTGGATTCAAGCACGTAAGAACTACTCAAAGATTAGGTGTTTAACTCAAGTGCATTTGCTTACCTGCTAGGTACTTGAGTTGAAGCAAGGATCCATGACAGACTCTGCCTACCTCTTTTGGTTTGAAAGATTTAAGACTTTACCCAGGAAACTGAATTACTTTGAAGATTTCAACTCAAAATGTAATGCATATGTCATCAAACTGAAGAAAAAAGAACATTGTTTCAGGGTGGATAACTTCCTTATGTTAGAGATACCGTATATGATAGATATAGCTTAGGTTCACCTCGAGTGTTGTGATCACCCTCTCATATATGTATATATGTGTGTGTGCGTGTGTGTGTGTGTGTGCGTGTGCATGTGCATGCGTGTGTGTGTGTGCGTGTGCATGTGCGTGTGTGTGTGTGCCCTATTATTAGAGATATTCATTGAATTATTGATATTCTATCATAGTATAAGAGGATAGGATTTCCCTACTCGTTTCCCGTCGTTGATTCGCAGATCCGATCGCTGCTTCTCGCCGATCCAGATCGTGTTCCTGTTGCATCCTGATCGTTGTTTCCCGATTCTATTCTCGATCGCTGCTTACAGGATTAAGAAGGTTCGCCGATCCCGATTTGTCGTTGCTTGGAATCCTGATCGCTGCGTACAGGCTCAAGTAGGTTCGCTGATCCCGATCATGTCGTTGCTTGGTATCCCGATCGTTGCTTACGAACTCAAGCAGGTTCGCCGATCCTGATCCCGTCACTGCTTCCCGTCGCTGCATCTTGTTGCTACTTAGTATCTCGATCGCTGGTCGCTGCATGGTCTTGCGTCGACATCGACACCTTCTTCCAGAGTCCTAACCTCCGACCTTGTTCTCCTTCGTTGGCTGATCCGGCAGCCCTGACCTCCTCCGTTGATCTTCTTCTGATCCAGCAGTCCCGACCTCCTCTACTAATCGTCTTCTCCGACCACCTCCATCCTCCATTGGTTCGATGACATTGTCTCACATCTTATATTCCTTTCTCCAGAAGCCTGATGTCATCCTCGACAGGAGAAACTACAAGGCATGGTCCGTTACCGTCGGTGTGATCCTTCGTGGCCTTGATCTATGGGGCCACATTGACGGCACCGAGCTTGCTCCACCCCTACCGTCTGCCAATCCTGTGAAATCCCCTTCCATTGTCAGCACTGCCACTTCCTCTAAGCACTCTGACTGGGTGAGGTGGCGCTCAAATGACTCTCGCGCAATACCCGTCATCTGTCAGTCTTGCGAGCTCCCCATTTGCATGACCGTCTACAAGCACCCTATGGGCAATACGATGGGGATCACTTGTGTTGTCTCTACTGTCATATAGCCAGGCCCTACGATACACCCTGTTTTAGACCCTTGGTGTCTGCTACCAGCGTGATCGGTCTGTATAAGCTTTCTTTGATGAGCTCCTGCACCTCTGACGTCAATGCGATGAGATGGCTCCTCTCCCCATCTCTACTTGAACTCAGTGTGTTGCTACAAACAAGGATTGCGACTTCCATCATATGTATGAGTTTCTTATGCGTCCACGCCTCGAGTTTGAGCCTGTTTGAGCACAACTTCTACACAGGGGTCCTACCTCGGGTTAACCCCCCCCCCCCCCCCCCACACACACACACACAAACACACACCCCACTTCTCGTAGTGCTCATTTAGTCATTTGTGACCATTGTTAGAAGAAAACTCACGCTCGTGAATCTTGCTACCGCTCGTACCCCCCTCTTGCCCATCTAGCATATGCAATGTTGGTCGTGGATGTGCAAGTAGTCATGGTGGTAAAAGATACTCAGGTGCACGCTCTCAGATTTTTGCATATGCTACTAAATTCCATTAGGCCTATGTTCCCCCAAGCTCCCTGCCTGCTAATGAGTTTGATGCACTTCGACATCTCTTGGGCTCTAAAACTGATTACTCAAAGTTGTCTCCTCTGCTAAGTTTGCCTCCTCAAATATAAAAAGTGCGAATACTAGTTCCAATTATTACTATGAATGGATCATAGACTCTGAGCCACAAATCATATGGCTATGTTATACTCAAGTTTTATCTTCTATACTCATTTATCTGGTTGTGACAAAGTCATTGTTGCTATTGGTTCCTTATACCATGTTGTACTATGTTATACTATGTTTCTGGTACAAACATAAATTAAAATTATACTAAAATATAATAATGTGATACAAACTCAAGAGACAAACCCCTATAATATTCTCGAGGGCTGCTTCCTCCAAAATCTCTTCTTCAAAATGAGAGAAAACTACAAGACTTCAAGGTAACTTAAAACTCCAAATGGATTCCATAACATAAATAGGGAAAGAAAACGATCACCTAAAATTACTAAAATATCAATATAACAGTCCAAAGAACGCATTCCTAGTAATACATCCCGCCTGAAAATTGACTATGTTCCCAAGGCCGAGCTCCGAGAAATTGCGACATGTCTTACTATAGAGTAATGGAAGTGAAACGATAAAACATGTGTGGAGAGGGTCATTGTGCAATTGATGATGTCCAATAACATTTATCTGGATCTTTAATTATTTTGATTGCATAGAGAATCTAAACGAGATGTCCACGAGATTGGGGTGCAATGCAGGTGCCAATATGAGAGTGAATGATCTTGGGAGCACCTATGATACTTGATATGGGTGTTATTGGGTATAATTGGTTGAATGTGGATGTATATGAGTCAAAGTAAGCATAGTGGATATTAAGTCAGGAGACATGAACAGTGGTAGATGGTGCATATTTCAATGTGGATTTTAAACGGTTTCTACTGAAGCTAATTAGTTGGGTCTCCTATAGGTTTGATGATGGGGAGTCTACATGGAAATTGAGTGTTGATCAGTGTGTTTTGTTTGTAATAGGTGTTATTTGGTGTTCTGGTTTATGGGAAGCTGCTAGGGCGGACTTTCAATTTTGAGACCGGGAAGTAATGGTGTAGGGTGAGGATTGCAGGAAGCAATGGGCAGAAATTTGCGGAAGCGCGGATTGTTGTATGTAGCTTGTTTTTGGAGAGGAGAAAAGTATAGTGACAAGTCGAAAGGGGAATTTAAAGTAGGTTTGATGTTCGTGAGAGTGATGGTAGGAAAACAAAGATCAACTACCAATCGAGAAATCTCATGTTGGAACCAGAAGTAGCATTTGAGGTCATTGTGGTTTGGGAATGGGTAAGGGCAGTGGTTGACATCTGATTGGAGGCGACGATCACTGGAGTTGATTCGAAATGTGGGAAAGGGAAGTTAAAAGCTTCATCGGGACAAGACGCATGTCGTCAGATTGGGGCGGGGATGAGAGAGAAGGTGCCCATCGATGGCTTTCAGTCTTAGGAAGGGCGAAGAGTGGGGACGGTGGCATGAGTTGTCGTGGCGAACAAAGCAGACATCTTGGCGTCAGCCCTAGAGACGGAAGTGTAGGCGACGCAAAATTGACTTATGAGGAACAGAGTGCAGCCCTGATCACGTGAAGCAAAGTTGATTTGGAGCATGCAAGACGAGGGAAAACAAGCAGGCTTGTTAGGCATTGCTGGTGGATTGAACCGTGGTGGCTGTTGCTAGGTCTAGCCGCAGGAATGCAGGGGGTCTGGAAATTGAGGTCAGTACCATGGTTGAAGGAGTTGGTGGTGGTCTGTTGCCGACAAAAGGCATGAAAGGGGAGAAGGCCGGTCATGGACTGTGTTTCATGGGGAGTGTCAGAGAACGTAGCATTGGTCTGATAGAATTAGACATGCATTAATGATACGACGCGGCCTCCACGCACTGTTATGAGTATATGTATTCCCATGGGCATTATCGTATTATTTTAATGTTTTGTCTTGTAGCAAGGAGGCTTCATCTATATAAGGAGTCCTAGAGTCTTTCTTATCTTTAAGTGTTGAGCGGTTTTGGCTCTCTTGGAGAGTGGAGCGTCAAGGAGGACCCAGCCTCCGGATGCTTGGCGAGACTTGTCTCGATTGTATCATTGTCGTATAATGCAATGTTCTTGTTTCCTAAATCTAATTGCAACCGTATTATAACAACTTGGTCCAACCTGCCTCGATTAGGGCTCTCCCGAACCCTAATAACACCTATCTGCCTCTTTTCGTTTCGTTGGGCCACTTCCGCAGCGTTCGGTGATTCTGTGGCGCGCGTCTGCCCCTAGGGCTCCCGCGATATAGCCGCTACCTTCTGTCGATAGCCATTCCGCGACCCAACCGCATCGCCCTACCGCGCTTCTGCGTGTTTCGCTCGATCATCGCACTGCCTCGTCTGCTCGACCGCATCGTCGGGTCCGCTGCAAGCATTTCCTGCCCGCATCGTCTGCTACGAATGGATCGGATCTTCCCCCCAGCCATCTGCTCCGGCCATTTCAGCACTGCCAACGACATCCAACAGCGCATCCGCCGCATCCAGCGTCGCCCGCCTCCTCCAGCGCCCTGCTACCCCTTCCGTCGGTGTCGTCCCGCAGTTCTGGGGCTTTAGATCATCTCCCAGCCGTCCGCTGGCTTCCTGACCGCCTTTCGGAGGTCCCCCCTGCAGCATCAACGGCTGCGCCTTCTCCTCGCTATCCTTCGCCGGTTCCTCCCCCTCCTCCAACGTTCACTGCCTTCCGGTGGTCCTTGTCGCTCCACCTGCCGCAGTTCATGCCCAAGACTCGGGCCATGGCCCTCCACAATGACGAGAATGCCTCCACCACTGCCAACTAGGACTCTCAGCGCATGGATCACAATGAAGCCCGACTGGCGGACCTCACGCACCTCCTTCGCAGACTTACCGCGGCAGTCAATCACCCTCCGACCCCACCACCGCCACTGATCCCAACCGTTCCTGACCACATGGGGTTTTTACACCCCACGGCTAGCAGTGCCCGGTCCACCTCTACCGGATTGAGATTTCGGTGTTCGATGCCACCGACCCTCTTGGGTGGATCGCCCGCGCTGAGTAGTATTTCTACTTGCAGGCTACCCCCGCCGACCAGAAGGTCTCACTTGCCACTATCTATATGGAAGGCTCCACACTCTATTGGGTGAGTTGGATGCGCCAACAAGCACCTGACATGTCCTGGCCCGCATTGAAGGAGGAGCTCCTTTGCCACTACAACAGTCGTCAAGCGGGTAACGCCTTTGAGCGCCTCAGGTTCATTTGCCAGTCTGACTCTGTGGCTACCTACATCGACGAATTCATTGCGGTCGCTACGCATGTTCCCGGCTTGGCCCCCGACCACTACTTGGGTTATTTCTTGGCGGGCCTGCATCCCCCACCTCCGCGCGTGCCTGCGGGTACACAATCTGACCACTCTCCCGCGCAATGGAGCAGGCGAGGTATCTCGATGTGGAACTCTACCCAGATCAACCACTCTCCTCAACCCGGCCGCCCCAACCGCCGCGACCATTGCCGCCACCACTTTTGCACATGGATCCTCTGCCCCACCTGGGCCCCAGCCACCGCTTCCATCTCCGCAGCCGCCAGCTCCGCGTCCACTGGCCCCCCGGCGACCCCATCATCTGTCTTACCAACACAAGCCGAGCTCCGTCGCAAGAGCCTCTGTTTTCGCTGTGAGCGACCCTATTCACCCACCCATGTCTGCCCTCTCAGGAATCTATGTGTGATCCTGGGATCTGAAGATACTGATCGGAACTCCGGGGAAGTAGATCCACTGACGCTTTCAGACGACCCCTATGGCCCTCGACCTTGAGGACAAGGTCATTTTTCGGGCGGGGCGTGTTGATACGACGCGGCCGCCACACACTGTTATGAGTCTATGTAGCCTCATGGGCATAATCGTACATTTCTTTATTGTATTATTTTAATGTTTTGTCTTGTAGAAAGGGGGCTTCATCTATATAAGGAGACCTAGGGGTAGAGTCTTTCTTATCTTTGAGTCTTGAGTGGTTTTGACTCTCTTGGAGAGTGGAGCGTCAAGGAGGAACCAGCCTCCGGAAGGTTGGCGAGACTTGTCTCGATTGTATCTTTGTCGTATAATGCAATGTTCATGTTTCCTTAATCTAACTGCGACCGTATCCTAACATTAATGCTTACTAGCTAGGGCGGGTCGTTGAGGAAGGTATCGGATCCCGAGGATCAAGAAAGCATCAAGAAGTAACAACATGGATGGACCAATTGATACAAACATGAAAGATAATTACATTAAAATATAATAACATGATACAAACTTGAAAGATTGGCTCTCACCAAATTCTTAAGGGTAGGTTCACTTCAAAAAAGACCCTCTCTCCAAAACATTAGAGACCTAGAAGAGTCCTTGATAACCTAAGAGTTCAATTGCATTCCCATGTATATCGAAAGAAAGACACCTAAAATTACTAAAATGTCACTAAGGAGAAGAATTACATAACAATCTAATTTATTAAAATACAATAAAAGATAAATTAGGAATCTTTTATCATTGTGATGAGGGTCGTCAAAAGACACGCATTCATATCAGTTTCATATCATGGTCCTACCCATGAATATTAATTGTTTGTCTCCTCTTTATCCACGATTGTTGTTTCTAAACATTGACAAGATGTAATCGATATACCCAAATGGAAAAAAATCTGTGGAAACAAAAATGTTGGCTTCAAAAAAAATCAAATGCCGGGAATTTCTCAACTTACTCATGGAAAAGAAGTTAGTTGGATCAACGTGATTTTTCTTAATGATGTACAATCAAAGTGAAATTGTGTAACAGTACAAGGAAAGATTGTTGGCTAGAGGATACTATCAAACCAAAGAGGTGGGTTATGAGGAAACTTTTGCAACGATTACAAAATTGGATTCCATTGGAGTGGTGTCACATACACGGCGTGTCTAGATTACGACAACTAAATGTGAAAAATATTATTTCATGAATATTTAGAAGAAGAGGCATACATGAGATTCCTCATTGACTTCACTCAAAAAAGGGCCAACGGGAAGTGTATGCCCCATAAAAATATCCATTTATGCCACGACACAATCACCCAAAAGTGTAGTTTGGTGGGTTTCACAAATTTGTGACTTCATTTGGATATAAACAACAGCACTTCGATCATACTCAACAAAAGGTAAAATAAAAAGATATTAGTTCTTATTAAATATGTGGATGATATCGTTATCAAAAGGGATAGAGGAGATCCTCGGGCAGAAAGTTGGCTTGTGCAAAGAGTTTGAGGTTAAGAATCTACGAAAATTGAATGTCTTCTTGGGGATTTGTTTCTACAAAATCCAACCAAGGAATTTTTCTATCTCAACGGAAATATGCACTTAATCCTATTAAAAAATCATAAGATTAATGAAGACGAATATGGAGAGAGTCAATATCTCAAGCTACTAGTGACTTGTTGGCAGACATCCATTTATCCTATATCCGTCCTAAAAATCCTATGTGGTAGGAATGTTGAGAAAGCATACCTAGGATTCAACATCAGGAAGTAATATATTAGGTTTTATGGTATCTCAAAAGGGCTTATAGACATGGAATTCTTTTCTCAAGGAACGGTCACTTGAAAATGAAAATTTTCATTGAAGTTGATTGGCTGGAAGACAATATGATAAGAAGTCCACCTCTTGCTAATGCACCAATGTTGGTATGACATGGAGGGGCAGGAAACATAATATTGTGGCCAGATTAAGTGCAGAGCTGAATATAAGTCTATGTAACAAGACTTTTGTGAAGGCTTATGGCTAAGATTTATCTTGCATGCCTTTGGGCTCCTTGAAGACAAGATTATTCTCCTTTATTGTGACAATAAAGTTGTCATCAATATTGTCCACAATCCAATTTAGTATGATAGAAACCAAGCATGTAGAAATGGGCAAATACTTTGTCAATTATTTGGATAAAGGAAACGCATGCACTCTTTTTGTTCACTCCAAGAAGCAATTGGAAGATGTTTTCACTGAAGGACTGAATTGTGATATGTTTACCGATGACATCCAATTTAGGAATTATCAAAATCTTTTCAAACTTAAGGGGCATAGTTGAGTATATGTTATATCATGGTACTATTCTTCATTCTTTTATGTGTGTTTGTGTGTGTATATATGTGTGTGCGCGCGAGCGTGTGTTTGTGTGTTGCAATGTTTTGACGTAATAGTTATATCCTACTACGTTTCTCTCATTGATTTTTTTATTCCTTCAAAGTAAATTAAATACAAATTTTGATTAGTGGTACCCATGACCCATCTATTACGGGCAAACTCGTAATGCGTCGATTTCTCGTCAGAGGTGGTGATGGTGAGGGCGAGGCGGAGATAACAGGAATCGTGTTCAATTTATGGAGAATGCAACAAGGGAGCCGAGCTCAACCTAAGGGAGGAGGAAGAGGGGAGTCTTGCTCAACCGAAACTGTGCCATCATATAGAAGTTTGGGCATTCAGCTGCAAACTATAAGGGATTTGCTCGTTAAACTACTAAACAAAGTGGGGTCTAAAGGTGAGCTGCATGGCAGCAAACATGAGAAAGATACATGAGTCGCTACTTTACGATGGGTTGAAATAGATGAGCCAACATGCAAACATGGGCAGAAGAACAACATTGGGGAGTTCCCCAGCTGGGGGGGGGGGGGGGGGGGGGGGGGGGGGGGGGGGGGGGGTTGCACCCAAACCCATTCCACTTAAAAAAAAGGATTTCGTTCAGTTTTCTTTTTTAAGGAAAAGAGGCCATAGTCCGATCTCAACTAGTTTCCATGCAGGTGATTGAGTTTTTGGTTGTTTCATCTTAGTTCATTGGTTCACCACTGTGCTTTTCAAGATAGATCTAAAGGTCACTTGTTCATTTTGATTTTATTCAACTTTCTACGTAGGGTCCAACTTCTAGCCTGCTCGTCAAAAGGGGGGACTTTCACTCAAATAACCACGCCTCCATTGGCTCTTCCATCATCTGAGTTCTCTTTCCTCATGCTTGGCATGGACCTAGTTTTTTTTCAGCCGGTTTTTGCCAAAAGTATCATCCGCCCTGCAAGCTGTTTGTACAGATGGGTTGTCCCCTGCTGCTATGTTTTGTTAGGGGCTATGAATTACAAGAAATTAAGTAAATGACTTGGACATCAGACATTACATGTTTGATTGTGCCACGATGTGGACGTGATGATCACCTCGAAGCATGTGTTAGTGTCCTTGACGGAGACTCTAGGAGATGCCAACACTTGTGAAAACCCAGATCGGTTGATCCTTCATACAACCGGATGTGTTGATAACAAGTGTCATGCACAAGAGTTCGTAGAGTTATACTAGCACCGCTTGGATAGTTGTCGTTGATGTTGTTGATATCTCATACAATCATACATCACTCTTAGTATCTAGTGAATTTCCTCTTTATCGTCGGCACACACCGCCATGTCAAAGTGAATTAAGTAATCAATTAATAAATCAATGCCTTACTAAGCAAATAATGGAAGTTCTCTATTTTGTCATGTGTGTAGCTTGAAAATCAGGAGACATGCTCGAGTAAATGAAGTAGATAAAGGCAAGGAAAGGTGTGCGCGGGGATATTTTGACCAGAATGATGGACTTAGAAAGTGTGTAGCGCTATGATCCAAAGACAACAAGTGACAGAACTCTAGAATAATTCTGCTGGGTCATGCAAACCTCCTTGGAGAAGGGAGATGAGTGTGGGTTGACAAGCAGTGGCGTCCTTGTTGGTTAACAAAAGCAGAAGGTGAGTAGTGTAACGCCCCGAAAATTGTATTTGAGTCGGTCGCGTAAAAAGGGATTTTTGGTGCCTGTATAGGGGTACACGGCCTAGGACACGGGCGTGTCCAAGGCCGTGTCTGGCAGGTGTTTTTGGCCGTTTTCATCCCGAGAAGGACACGGCCAGGAACACGGCTGGAAGACACGGGCGTGTCATTTGACACGGGCGTGTCATTTGACACGGGCGTGTCATTTGACACGGGCGTGTCATTTGACACGGGTGTGTGCCTACCCGTATCCCTACCCGTGTTCTTTTGGGTCGTGTCCATTGTCATGGCGGTTATGGGTGACACGCCCCCGGACACGGGCGTGTCGAGGGACCCGACACGGGCGTGTCAGGTGAGACACGGGCGTGTCTTTGCCCGTGTGTCTTTTCTCAGTTCGATGATCGTGTCTGGATCGAGGCACACGGCCTGGGACACGGCCGTGTGCCAAGCCGTGTTCGGCCCAGGATTGGAGATTTTTGAGCGGATCTGAGCCGTTCGTTTTCTTTAATTAAGATCCAACGGCCCAGGTAACTTCCTGCTCTGTTAAGGCCGGGAATAGGGAAGTTAATCCTTCATTTCTCTCCAACCATTCTCTCTCTCAAGGAGTTGGAAAGAAGAGGAAGAAGGAAGGGATTCCGGCCGCCGGCGGAGCATCGGAGCACCGTTTCGAGATCTGAGAGCGGATCCGTGGAGGAAAGTTCGTGGTGAATAGTTCCATCCGTGTCATTTTTCCATGGCACCAAAACGGACTACAAGGGTAACGATTCTCAACTTGAGCATGTGAAGCTCTTTCTTTCTGCATACGGAATCCCGCTCCCGCGAGTGTGCGGTGAGTGCGTGGTGTTCCTTGCGGTTGACGTGAATAGTCCCCCTTGTGTTGCATATAGAGTCTGGAATCGTAAGTACGGGCATAGGCATTGTGTGTGAAGCCTACCCGGACGTGTCTTGTCTGGATCGGTGATGTTGCATTGGATATGTTTTGCCGGAGAAGATTCTGTGCTTTGGATTTTTCGGGTTTCTACGCGGTAGATTGCAGCAGGGATCCTTGGAGGCTAGCTTCAAGGCGCACCCGGAAAACTGAGCGGAATCGTTGTTCTGCTAACTTGGCGGTCTGGGAACCGGCCTTGAACATAACTGGGTTATGTGATTGTTTGGAAATTTTGGGATCCGAGAGAAGCTTGGCCCGCGCGTAGGACTTAAATTGACTAGGCGGCGTGAGCAACGGGCAAGTGGAATCGGACCTAGGCTATGTGGTTCGGTGCGAGAGACCCGAAGACGGGGACTGGCCGTTGGCATAGTCGGGAGCCTTAGACGGTGGTCAGAAAGGCTAAATGCTCACATGGTTGTCATCTTTGGGATGGTGGTGAAGACGCTGATTGGTCAGGATTCACCATTAATGTGCCCTGAGTGCACGGGGTGTTTGGTCGTGCGAGCATACACCTGTGGCGTAGTATAGTTGCGCTTTATTATTGTACTAATGTTATGCAGGGAAAGAGCACCGCCGTCCCGAGTAAGGGGCAGGGTCGTTATAATTTGGTCGGGTTTTGGCTGACCGTTGCTTTGTTTGCACCCAAACCCATTCCACTTAAAAAAAAGGATTTCGTTCAGTTTTCTTTTTTAAGGAAAAGAGGCCATAGTCCGATCTCAACTAGTTACCATGCAGGTGATTGAGTTTTTGGTTTTGGTTGTTTCATCTTAGTTCATTGGTTCACGACTGTGCTTTCCAAGATAGATCTAAAGGTCACTTGTTCATTTTGATTTTATTCAACTTTCTACATAGGGTCCAACTTCTAGCCTGCTCGTCAAAAGGGGGGACTTTCACTCAAATAACCACGCCTCCATTGGCTCTTCCATCATCTGAGTTCTCTTTCCTCAAGCTTGGCATGGACCTAGTTTTTTTTCAGCTGGTTTTTGCCAAAAGTATCATCCGCCCTGCAAGCTGTTTGTACAGATGGGTTGTCCCCTGCTGCTATGTTTTGTTAGGGGCTATGAATTACAAGAAATTAAGTAAATGACTTGGACATCAGACATTACATGTTTGATTGTGCCACGATGTGGACGTGATGATCACCTCGAAGCATGTGTTAGTGTCCTTGACGGAGACTCTAGGAGATGCCAACACTTGTGAAAACCCAGATCGGTTGATCCTTCATACAACCGGATGTGTTGATAACGAGTGTCATGCACAAGAGTTCGTAGAGTTATACTAGCACCGCTTGGGTAGTTGTCGTTGATGTTGTTGATATCTCATACAATCATACATCATTCTTAGTATCTAGTGAATTTCCTCTTTATCGTCGGCACACACCGCCATGTCAAAGTGAATTAAGTAATCAATTAATAAATCAATGCCTTACTAAGCAAATAATGGAAGTTCTCTATTTTGTCATGTGTGTAGCTTGAAAATCAGGAGACATGCTCGAGTAAATGAAGTAGATAAAGGCAAGGAAAGGTGTGCGCGGGGATATTTTGACCAGAATGATGGACTTAGAAAGTGTGTAGCGCTATGATCCAAAGACAACAAGTGACAGAACTCTAGAATAATTCTGCTGGGTCATGCAAACCTCCTTGGAGAAGGGAGATGAGTGTGGGTTGACAAGCAGTGGCGTCCTTGTTGGTTAACAAAAGCAGAAGGTGAGTAGTGTAACGCCCCGAAAATTGTATTTGAGTCGGTCGCGTAAAAAGGGATTTTTGGTGCCTGTATAGGGGTACACGGCTTAGGACACGGGCGTGTCCAAGGCCGTGTCTGGCAAGTGTTTTTGGCCGTTTTCATCCCGAGAAGGACACGGCCAGCAACACAGCTGGAAGACACGGGCGTGTCATTTGACACGGGCGTGTCATTTGACACGGGCGTGTCATTTGACACGGGCGTGTCATTTGACACGGGCGTGTCATTTGACACGGGCGTGTCATTTGACACGGGCGTGTCATTTGACACGGGCGTGTCATTTGACTGTGACACCCTACCCGTGTCCCTACCCGTGTTCTTTTGGGTCGTGTCCGTTGTCATGGCGGTTATGGGTGACACGCCCCCGGACACGGGCTTGTCGAGGGACCCGACACGGGCGTGTCAGGTGAGACACGGGCGTGTCTTTGCCCGTGTGTCTTTTCTCAGTTCGACGATCGTGTCTGGATCGAGGCACACGGCCTGGGACACGGCCGTGTGCCAAGCCGTGTTCGGCCCAGGATTGGAGATTTTTGAGCGGATCTGAGCCGTTCGTTTTCTTTAATTAAGATCCAACGGCCTAGGTGACTTCCTGCTCTGTTAAGGCCGGGAATAGGGAAGTTAATCCTTCATTTCTCTCCAACCATTCTCTCTCTCAAGTAGTTGGAAAGAAGAGGAAGAAGGAAGGGATTCCGGCCGCCGGCGGAGCATCGGAGCACCGTTTCAAGATCTGAGAGCGGATCCGTGGAGGAAAGTTCGTGGTGAAGAGTTCCATCCGTGTCATTTTTCCATGGCACCAAAACAGACTACAAGGGTAACGATTCTCAACTTGAGCATGTGAAGCTCTTTCTTTCTGCATACGGAATCCCGCTCCCGCGAGTGTGCAGTGAGTGCGTGGTGTTCCTTGGGGTTGACGTGAATAGTCCCCCTTGTGTTGCATATAGAGTCTGGAATCGTAAGTACGGGCATAGGCATTGTGTGTGAAGCCTACCCGGACGTGTCTTGTCTGGATCGGTGATGTTGCATTGGATATGTTTTGCCGGAGAAGATTCCGTGCTTTGGATTTTTCGGGTTTCTACGCGGTAGATTGCAGCAGGGATCCTTGGAGGCTAGCTTCAAGGCGCACCCGGAAAACTGAGCGGAATCGTTGTTCTGCTAACTTGGCGGTCTGGGAACCGGCCTTGAACATAACTGGGTTATGTGATTATTTGGAAATTTTGGGATCCGAGAGAAGCTTGGCCCGCGCGTAGGACTTAAATTGACTAGGCGGCGTGAGCAACGGGCAAGTGGAATCGGACCTAGGCTATGTGGTTTGGTGCGAGAGACCCGAAGACGGGGACTGGCCGTTGGCATAGTCGGGAGCCTTAGACGGTGGTCAGAAAGGCTAAATGCTCACATGGTTGCCATCTTTGGGATGGTGGTGAAGACGCTGATTGGTCAGGATTCACCATTAATGTGCCCTGAGTGCACGGGGTGTTTGGCCGTGCGAGCCTACACCTGTGGCATAGTATAGTTGCGCTTTATTATTGTACTAATGTTATGCAGGGAAAGAGCACCGTCATCCCGAGTAAGGGGCGGGGTCGTTATAATTTGGTCGGGTTTTGGCTGACCGTTGTTTTGTTTGCCACCGTGCGGTGGAATGTGCTTGCAGGTGCTGCGGAGCCGAGTGCCAAATAGCGGGCTGGAGCCCATGTTACTGTGCTGGCCCTAGAAGGCCGTAGAGTGGTTGTTTTTATTTTGTCATGTGTGGCCGGCCTGCGAGTCGATGTATGTAAGACACTATTTTGTTAAGTGAACATTTGTAAGGTCATAAGGTCATGTTTCCTTTTCAGTGTATTTGGTTTTCATTCCAGTGTTGTGGTTGTGGACATTCATGATTAATGGATTTAAGTTTTGCGTTCTTTCAACTTTAAAAGCTTCCGCTAAAATGCTCTGTGTAGGACGAGTAGTCTTAATTGGATAGTTTAAATATTCTTATGTAGCCCTTCCGACTGTCTGTGGTATATGGCGTCGGGTTCCAGCTGGACCTTCTGTTATATGTCATGTGACGGATGGGGTGTTACAATTTGTTATCAGACTTCTGGTTACGGTCAGGATTAAATGAATTCGTGGGCGAATTCTTTTAAGTGGTGGTGAGCACATGTGTGTGTCATCGTTATAACATCAAAAAGAACCCATGAATGTCCACTTAGGAATGAAAAATACACTTGTTTTGTGGAATCTGAGTGTTCCAATAATTGCTTTTAGCAATTTGTTTGTCGTCTAATCGTGTGTATTTGCTACTATAGGCTGCTAGGAGCGGTGCTGGTCAGTCAGAGCGTCCGCAATCGGCGGAAAGTAGTGCACCAAGGGACGTGCCTACTACACCTCCTTCAGCGGAAACCATCAGGATGGTGACTGAAGCCGTATTTGCAATGATAAATGTCCAACCTGCAGGGCAAATGCATCGCGCACCTCCTGCGAATGAGCAAGAACCGGTTAGGGCGGCAGAGCCGAGAGTGGTGGAGCGCGCAGCAGTTGATCTAGTAGAGCCGAGGAGAGCTACGGAGAAGCAGCTAAAGCATGTAATGGGCTTTAATCCTCCGAGGTTCGATGGGGTTGGAACGCCGGCTCAAGCTGAGGACTGGCTCTCTTCGATAAAAAGGGTGTTGACAGCCACAATAACTGAGGAGTGGCAGAAGACCACCATAGCGACTTTTCTTTTGGTGGGTGAAGCGAGGCTGTGGTGGGATGAGTTGGAGTTTCATCTCTTAGTGGATAGGCAGCTTGCTGATGTGCCTATGGAGGAATTTTCAAGACTGTTCCTAGCCAGATTTGTACCCTCTGCTCAGAAGTTGGAGATGGAGAATCAATTTCTTGGGTTGACTCAGGGATCCAGAAGCGTGGACGAGTATCTGCATGAGTTCACACGTTTGGGTCGTTATGTCGGGGCTATGTTTATGGAAGATGAGAGGAAGACCAACCGATTCTATGAGGGTCTTCGTGATGACCTACAGTTACTCCTTGCTGGGCCTAAGGCGCAAGGCTTTCTAGCCTTGGTCAATTCGGCCCGATCGTTGGAAAAGGTTGCGAATAAAGTTCAAGAGAAGAAGGACCCAGGAGAAAAGAAGTCTGAGTTCAAGGTGTCAAATACCAAGTCAAGTTTCCGCAGGTGGAACAAGAAGCGGAGGACTTCGAACTCAGCCCCTTCGGCTGATGCATCGGGGGCAACTACAAGTCGAGTCCCAGGAGCTTGCTACAACTGCGGGAAGACGGGGCATTTTGCTCGTGAGTGTTGGAGCGGACGTGCAAAGTCCGAAAGGAAACCTGGAGCGACTTATGAGGAGAAAGGGAAGGCGGTGGAGTCAACCGCGTCCCACCATGCTCCAGCCCAGCCTAGAGTCTACAACCTTGGTCTTCAAGAGCCCATAAAGCAAGCAGATGTGGTGACAGGTATGAGTTAAATTGCAGTGGTTTAACTTTCATAGTTGTTACTTTCGTATTTGTTAGCTTACTTTTGTTGGTGCTAGGCTTTGTGTTGATCTTTGAGTTTCCGGCGAGAGCCCTGTTTGATACGGGAGCATCGCATTCCTTCTTGTCCGAAAAATTTATATCGCGCATTGGGGTTCCGTCTTCGATGGCAAAAGACAGGTTGGATGTGTTGTTGCCCAATGGGTGCTCAATGCGCGTGGATAGGGTCTGCGTAGCGAAGATTCGGATTGGAGACCAGGAGTTTGATTTGCGAGCGTTGGTTCTACCGTTAGTAGAGTTTGACGTAATCTTCGGTATGGATTGGCTCTCGGAACAGGGTGCATGCATTGATTGCAACCATAGGGAAGTTATGTTGGGTCTGAACACTGATCGGGAGACTACTTTTACGGGCATGAAGGGGTCAGGGAAAGTTTTGATGTCGGCCCTTCAGGTGTTCAAGGCAGTCCGGTCTGGGGCAGAGTTGTTTGTCACTCTAGTGCAGACTTCGACGCCTAAGCCTAGTTTGGACAGCATCCCAGTTGTGTCTGAGTATCCCGATGTGTTTCCCGATGATCTCCCAGGAGCCCCTCCTCAGCGAGAGATTGATTTTACCATTGAGTTGGTACCGGGTGTCAAACCGGTGTCACGCTCTCCATATCGGATAGCGCCAAGAGAGATGGCGGAGTTGAAGGTGCAATTGCAAGAGTTGCTATAGCAAGATTATGTGCGTCCAAGTTCGTCGCTTTGGAGCGCACCAGTTCTCTTTGTTAAGAAGAAAGATGGGAGCTTGCGGCTTTGTATCGACTACCGGGAATTGAACAAGCTTACGGAGAAGAATAAGTATCTGATTCCGCGGATTGACGACCTATTTGATCAGTTGGTTGGGTCAACAGTATATTCGAAGTTAGATCTGAAGTTCGCTTACTATCAATTGAGGATAAGGGAGAGCGACATCCCAAAGACAGCATTCAGTACGTGGTTTGGGCATTACGAGTTCACGGTCATGTCGTTTGGTTTGACCAATGCGGCATCCGTGTTTATGGATCTGATGAATAGGACGTTCAGAGAGTACCTGGATCGCTTCGTGATAGTATTTATCGATGATATCCTGGTGTACTCGCAGTGCGAGGAGGATCACTACAAGCATCTACACATGGTGTTGGAGACGTTGAGGAGGAATCAGTTGTATGCTAAGTTCTCCAAGTGTGAATTTTGGTTATCCTCGATAACGTTCCTTGGTCATGTTGTCAGTGGAGAAGGGATAGCTGTGGATCCGGCGAAGATAGTGGTGATACGGGAGTGGCCTGCTATGACTTCAGTGGCGGAGGTCCGGAGTTTTCTGGGGCTTGTTGGCTACTACAGGCGCTTCGTAAAGAACTTCTCGCGGATAGCGCTACCCCTCACAACGTTGACTAGGAAGGATCAAAAGTTTGTGTGGTCTTCGGAGTGCGAACAGGCTTTTGAAGAGTTGAAGAGGCGGTTGACTACAGCGCCTATTTTATGTTCGCTAAATGGAACCGAAGGGTTCGAGATCTATAGTGATGCTTCGGGCAGTGGTTTGGGCTGTGTTCTGCTACAACATGGGAGAGTGATAGCCTATGGTTCACGACAACTGAAGTTTCACGAAAGAAATTATCCGGTCCACGACTTAGAGTTAGCGGCCGTGATATTTGCTCTAAAACTTTGGAGGCATTATCTGTACGGTGTGAAGGTCGATATTTACACCGATCATAGGAGTTTGAAGTACCTGTTGGACCAAAAGGATCTGAACATGAGGCAGCGGAGGTGGATGGAGTTCTTAGGGGACTACACCTTCAAGATACATTATGTGCCTGGGAAGGGAAATACAGTGGCGGATGCGTTGAGTCGCAGGACTCCGACGCAGGCCAATTGGTTATCGGTACATGATGAGAGATTGATCCATGAGTTGGAGGCTTTGGAGATATCTTGCGTCGACAAGCAATCTAGTACTGAGGCGAAACTATTTTGGACAGAAGTGCAGTGTGACCTAGCTGATAGAGTTCGGCGGGCTTTGGTTCAGGATAACAGCATGAAACAGATCTTGGAAGAATCTTTGGATGGGTTAAATTCTCAGTTTGCTGTTGAAGATGGGTTGCTAAGGAAGGACGGTCGTCTATGCATTCCTAGTGCGGATAATCTTCGGGAGGAGTTGATGTATGTGGCTCATCATACCAAGTACTCAATCCACCCGGGAAGCACGAAGATGTATAGAGACATGAAGAAATTATTCTGGTGGCCGGGTTTGAAGAAGGATGTAGCACTTTATGTGGCCAAGTGACGTACTTGCGCATTGGTGAAGGCGGAATGTCAGAAGCCCGGAGGTTTCTTGAAATCCCTACCTATCCCAGAATGGAAATTCGATGACATATCTATGGATTTTGTGCATGTTTTGCCGAAGTCACAGAAGGGAAACGACGTCATTTGGGTGGTCGTAGATAGGTTGACAAAGGTGTCACACTTTATTCCGAACAGGAAGGAAGATCCGGTGGAAAAGTTAGCCAAAATCTACGTGGGTAATGTTGTACGATTGCATGGTGTGCCCCGCAGTATTGTTAGTGATCGAGATGGACGTTTCACGTCGAATGACTGGAGGTTGGTGCATAGTCTGTTGGGTACTAAGCTAAAGTTCAGTACAGCCTTTCATCTGCGATCCGCAGACGGATGGCCAAACCGAGAGGGTCAACCGGACGATGGAGGACATGCTTCGCATGTGCGTCCTAGATTTTGGAAAGCAGTGGGAAGATCAACTGTACATGGTGGAGTTTGCGTACAACAACAGCTTTCAGGCAAGTATTGGAATGGAGTCTTTCGAGGCCTTGTATGGGAGGAAGTGTAGTACGTCGTTGTCTTGGTTGGAGGCAGGCGAATCGAAGTTGTACAAACGTCAAGCGGTGGAAGACATCACTTCAATGATATGGACAATTCAGGAAAGATTGAAGATCGCTCTGGACAGGCAGGCAAAGTATTACAACGCCAAGCATAGGAACGTGGAGTTCAATGTTGGCGACATGGTGTATCTAAAAATCAAGTCGTTCAAGGGTGTATCGCGGGTTCGACGCTTGAAGAAGCTGAGTCCGAGATACCTTGGACCATTTGAAATCCTGGAGCGTGTTGGCGAGGCAGCGTATAGATTGAAACTGTCGGTGGAGTTGAGTGGGCTGCATGACGTGTTCCACGTGTCGGTGTTGCGTAAGGCGGTGCAAGAGCCTTCGCAGATCATTGCGGATAATCAAGTACCAGTTGATTATGAGTTGACCCCAAGGGTCAAGCAAGTACGTATTGAAGATGTTGCAGTCAAGCGACTCCGCAATAAGGATATCCGTATGGCTAAAGTCCGATGGGATAACTGCGGACGTGAGGAGCTTTCTTGGGAGCGAGAGCAAGCAATGTTGGAGGAATACCCCAAGTTATTCCACTCAGGCATTATTTAGATTTATGTACCTTTACTTAATTTCGGGACGAAATTCCTTAAGTGGGGGAGATTTGTAACGCCCCGAAAATTGTATTTGAGTCGGTCGCGTAAAAAGGGATTTTTGGTGCCTGTATAGGGGTACACGGCCTAGGACACGGGCGTGTCCAAGGCCGTGTCTGGCAGGTGTTTTTGGTCGTTTTCATCCCGAGAAGGACACGGCCAGGAACACGGCTGGAAGACACGGGCGTGTCATTTGACACGGGCGTGTCATTTGACACGGGCGTGTCATTTGACACGGGCGTGTCATTTGACACGGGCGTGTCATTTGACACGGGCGTGTCATTTGACACGGGCGTGTCATTTGACACGGGCGTGTCATTTGACACGGGCGTGTCATTTGACACGGGCGTGTCATTTGACACGGGCGTGTCATTTGACACGGGCGTGTCATTTGACACGGGCGTGTGCCTACCCGTGTCCCTACCAGTGTTTTTTTGGGTCGTGTCCGTTGCCGTGGCGGTTATGGGTGACACGCCCCCGGACACGGGCATGTCGAGGGACCCGACACGGGCGTGTCAGGTGAGACACGGGCGTGTATTTGCCCGCGTGTCTTTTCTCAGTTCGACGATCGTGCCTGGATCGAGGCACACGGCCGTGTGCCAAGCCGTGTTCGGCCCAGGATTGGAGATTTTTGAGCGGATCTGAGCCGTTCGTTTTCTTTAATTAAGATCCAACGGCCCAGGTAACTTCCTGCTCTGTTAAGGCCGGGAATAGGGAAGTTAATCCTTCATTTCTCTCCAACCATTCTCTCTCTCAAGGAGTTGGAAAGAAGAGGAAGAAGGAAGGGATTCCGGCCGCCGGCGGAGCATCGGAGCACCGTTTCGAGATCTGAGAGCGGATCCGTGGAGGAAAGTTCGTGGTGAATAGTTCCATCCGTGTCATTTTTCCATGACACCAAAACGGACTACAAGGGTAACGATTCTCAACTTGAGCATGTGAAGCTCTTTCTTTCTGCATAGGGAATCCCGCTCCCGCGAGTGTGCGGTGAGTGCGTGGTGTTCTTTGGGGTTGACGTGAATAGTCTCCCTTGTGTTGCATATAGAGTCCGGAATCGTAAGTACGGGCATAGGCATTGTATGTGAAGCCTACCCGGACATGTCTTGTCTGGATCGGTGATGTTGCATTTGATATGTTTTGCCGGAGAAGACTCCGTGCTTTGGGTTTTTCGGGTTTCTACGCGGTAGATTGCAGCAGGGATCCTTGAATGCTAGCTTCAAGGTGCACCCGGAAAACTGAGCGGAATCGTTGTTCTGCTAACTTGGCGGTCTGGGAACCGGCCTTGAACATAACTGGGTTATCTGATTGTTTGGAATTTTTGGGATCCGAGAGAAGCTTGGCCCGCACGTAGGACTTAAATTGACTAGGCGACGTGAGCAACGGGCAAGTGGAATCGGACCTATGCTATGTGGTTCGGTGCAAGAGACCCGAAGACGGGGACTGGTCGTTGGCATAGTCGGGATCCTTAGACGGTGGTCAGAAAGGCTAAATGCTCACATGGCTGCCATCTTTGGGATGGTGGTGAAGACGCTGATTGGTCAGGATTCACCGTTAATGTGCCCTGAGTGCACGGGGTGTTTGGCCGTGCGAGCCTACACCTGTGGCGTAGTATAGTTGCGCTTTATTATTGTACTAATGTTATGCAGGGAAAGAGCACCGTCGTCCCGAGTAAGGGGCGGGGTCGTTATAATTTGGTCGGCTTGTGGCTGATCGTTGCTTTGTTTGTCACCGTGCGGTGGAATGTGCTTGCAGGTGCTGCGGAGCCGAGTGCCAAATAGCGGGTTAGAGCCCATGTTGCTGTGCTGGCCCTAGAAGGCCGTAGAGTAGTTGTTTTTATTTTGTCATGTGTGGTCGGCCTGCGAGCCGATGTATGTAAGACACTATTTTGTTAAGTGAACATTTGTAAGGCCATAAGGTCATGTTTCCTTTTCAGTGTATTTGGTTTTCATTCCAGTGTTGTGGTTGTGGACATTCATGATTAATGGATTTAAGTTTTGGGTTCTTTCAACTTTAAAAGCTTCCGCTAGAATGCTCTGTGTAGGACGAGCAGTCTTAATTGGATAGTTTGAATATTCTTATGTAGCCCTTCCGACTGTCTGTGGTATATGGCGTCGGATTCCAGCTGGACCTTCTGTTATATGGCATGTGACGGATGGGGGTGTTACAAGTAGAAAGGGGAAGGCCTAAGGGTTGTCGATTGGTGGTAGGCTCGAAGACCGGCTGCCCGATGCAATCTAGGGAGATGGACGCTTGTTGTAAGGTAGGTTAGCAGTGTTGGCTTACAGATTTGCCAGTTGAGCGACAAAAGCAAAGGTCGGCCAGAGGAGATGATCGCTCTTGTTGTGATTCCAGAAAAAAAATTATTGTGCTCCTACACTCAACGATAGGGTTACGTCATCCATAGAAGGCATGCGACATGTATGGCTTTTAGTTGGAAGGATCAGATTGACAGGAGCTGGAAACTATAAGTTCAGGCTTCTTTCTTCTTGCAGGTGTGCAGGGCATGAGAAATCAAAAATGTTGGAGCTCTGGGAATATTGATGAATTGTTTGCAGGGGAGAGGAGAATGACCGAAAAGCCCTAATACATACGGGAAAACCTGTAATGCGTCGATATCTCGTCACAGATGTTGATGATAAGGGTGAGGTGGAGATATAAGTGAGTTAGGCTCAACCTACGGAGAATATGACAAGGGAGCAGAACTCAACCTAAGGGAGGAGGGAAAAGGAGCCTTGTTCAACCCAAACTCTAGCAACACCTAACGGAGAAGGGAAGAGAGAACTAAGAGAGAGAGAGGGGGGAGATATTAATATTTATTCAGTGTTTGTCATTTCTATAGTCTCAAGGGCCTTTAAATAGAACTTACATGACTGGAGGACTAATTAAAAAAATACCCTACATGAACATAAGAGACATGAGATGCATAACGAGCCTAAATAACGACATTGCATAATACATAATAAAACATTACATAAAATATTTAAAAAAAAAAGTAGTGTGGGTCCATAACAACATCTAATATTATAATATAATAAGATGCAACGAAATCAAGTATAATTTCTCCTATTGCATTTCAATGTTTTAACATATATTATGAATCCTTTCATAACCTATCATACTAGAACTTTATGTACATTTAAGTAACTCACAAATTTTCCTTACTCCTCGGGTGCCCATCACAATAGTTCATCCTTCTGTTCTAATTTTTTTTCCAAATTGTTATCTAATTAAAATTGAGGGTACAATGGTTAATAGCATTTATAAGGTTTTCATTGATGATTAACTTAATACAAATCACAACTATCACTAATCCTATCCACATCAATAATTTTATCTTTCAACTCTATAACCACTAATATTTTAACCCCACATTCTATTGTTAGCATTTCCACCATACAAAATAACTTTTAAAACAGCAGGCCACGTACCTTAAAAAATTATTATTTCACATACAAGCTCTATGGTAAACATATATTTAATATTAATATTCTCTCACAAAAAATCTTACATCAAACCCAAAGAAAATATGCCTACAATACTGATATAATACAAAGCAAAATTTAAGAAATATTGTGAAAGGTGCATTGTATCTAGAAGTATGGTTGATGGTTAGAAGCAAGTCATACATATGCCAATGGTATCTCCAAGTTGTGCCGATAGTTTTCTTTCATTAAATCATTTAGCATATAATGCATACAAGGTGTGGTCTCATCTGATCTGACACATCTCCAAATAAACATGAGAGGCTTGCAGAAGTATTTGTAACTTTGCTAGGCAATTATTTATATAATTTTTTATCTCAAAGAAAGATGATAAGAAAGTACTTTTGAATATTACTCCCATAATAACTCAAAGCAAAGTCATTGTTGCCTGATAGACAACTGATTTCATATCTAAAAGATAGCAGGATACTTGTACATGAAAAAAAAACAGCATTGTAGTAAATGAAAACACAAAAGTAAGAATTAGAAAGATTTAAAGAATGAACAAAGACCATGAATTAACTAAACGTGCAATGTACTTGAGAGTTTTGGCTTATGACTTACAGTCTTGAGATAAGGTGTTCTTAAATGATCAGAATTTCCAAATATGCAAGAAGATACGGCTATGTGGCAACTGCTCATGTATTTCATATCATCTTCAGCTAGATCAAAACCAGTACTAGGTGAACTGGAAGGACCTTTAATAAACCCGCAGTTGATCTTTTGATCATGAGCATAATATGACTGTTCTCTTTCTTGAGGAGTCTGATGGCCAGCAAATCTTGGTTCCAAGTCTTTTGTCCCACTGAATCGTTCTTCAAATTCTGTATACTGCAATGAAAATCTAGAGAATTCCTTGTTCTCTAGGGGCTCTATAAGTAAAGCAGTAGAATCTATGAACTTCATCTCACAAGACGAACCTGAAAATTTGCATACATATTTCAAATGGTAAGAAAAAGTCAATAATGGAAACCTAGAGGTGCCAGAAGCAAACAACCAGATAATCAGAATGTAATATCTAAGCCATCCTTCAAATTATTACATGTACCAGTCAAATATCATTAACAGTAATCCTAACCAAATCTAGAGACTAAGGCTCTATTTGTTTGGGCGTTTCGCTACTCCGTTTTGGGTAAAAGCAGCCGGAAGGAGGGTAAACAAATGAACCTCCGGCGGCGTTTGCTCCGTTTCCACCCGCCCGCTTTTAGAAATGCCCCAAAAAACTCCGTTTGGAGCAGCCGCCTCTCCCCTCCGGTTCGAACACTCCGTTTCCACCCGCCGGATCGATCCGCTACCGCCAAACCAAATGAAGCCTAAATTGCAGTTCATTTATATAGATAAAAGTTTCACTTCCAGAGAGGCATCAACTTATAACAGGTCTTATATATTCTAGATCAATTCAAACGTCTACTCATTTAATGCCATGAACTGAAAACATGCATACTAGAGCCCCTCTATCAACTGAATAATGGATTCTTATGGATGTCCTGACATACGTATGTCAAACATACCCAATAACATTACTAGATGTACCGCCGTAAGGAGCTACAGGAACCTCTGCGGCAGCCACCCGCTGACACATCATTACTAGATAGCGGGCGGCACTTCGACCTTGCGGTCAAGGTCGATTTCTGACGAGATGTATTGTTACGCATGTTCGTATTATTAGTATTTTTGTAATTCCTATTTTAAATTATTTGCATTATGATAAATGGTGAGTCCCCCCCTCCGATATAAAGAGGTGGCATGAGAGTGTGATCTAGGATAGGCTATGAGGGTGCACAAAACCAAGGCTACTAGAGGCGAAATGCAAATGCGACACACAAGCCCTAGTCTAAATGCAATGCAACCATCGTTGACGGCGATGAATAATTCAGAGCAATGAAAATATTAACATCACGCAAAATAATTAAAGAACAAAGAACAACATTCAATTTAGCAATTACGTAATGGTTTTCCTCCGCTCGGAGGGCCAAACCTAAGCGAGTGGCGAATTGATCCCACCTGCAAATTATAATCGGATCGCAATAAATTTCTACAAGCACGAATCTAAGCAAAGCACGGTAATCAATCAATAATAATGTCAAATCAAATGTTTCAATACAACGAAAGGCTCACCAAAGTAGCGGACTGACCGAGGCACTGTAGATTCTGGAGAAGGATGCGTAGATCGGCGATCGAAAGTTAAACTGGCGGCGTGTAAATAATCGTGGTAGCTGTCCTCGGCGGTGGAAGGAGAGATCGGGCCGAAAATTGATAGATCCGGCCACGTGGGAGTAGATCGGGGCAATGGATTGTTGGATTGATGTTTCGGAGTGGATCCGGGCTAGTAGGGGATATATGAGTGGTGTGGATGATGAACGGGTGGTGGAAATAAAGGATCGGGGTGTTAAAACTCTAGATCTGGACTGATCTACAATCTTAGGGCTGTTTGGAAGATGGATCCACGAAAGGGAGTTGGTGGTTTGGAGAGGAGGGGATTTGGGGGGGGGGGGGGGGGGGGGGGGGGGTGGACTGTTTGGACAGCAAAGAGGGGGGTGGTCGGCGGTGGGAAATGGGGAGGGGTCAGCTAGAGGTAGGGCTCGCGTGGGGAGGTCCGCCGACTTGAAGAGGGGTCGGCGGATGGGGCAGCTACAGGCGGGGAGGTTGTGGGGGCTGGAGGCTGCAGTAGACAGCATGTCGGTTGTTGATGGTGACAAAAAGGGGGGCTGCAGCGGGGGAAATGAAGTTTGAGCGGTGGAAAATGGTGGCAAGGGTTGGGGGAAGGATAGGGGAAGAAAACCAACCTAGGAATCGTCATTTAGGGCTCCACGACGTCGGCACCAAGGGGTGATCGCTAGAATCCGGCAAGAAGATTCTCCAAAATTCTGCAAAGCCTTGGATCAGCCCCTAACACCGCAATTTATAATAACAAGAAGACTAGGGCATCACAATCAACGACTATAATTGGTCGGGGGAACCCACTTAAATTAACAATAATAAACCAAAAAATATAAAGGAACATGATCTCGACTCACGACGCAGATCCGGACACATCCGCGGAATCAGAACGGTGATCTGATCAAGTCCTCTTGCGCGAATACACGAACGTGGGTCCCTCCTTGAGGCAAACCCCTCCTAGTGCACGATCTGATGGATCCTCATCAACTCCTCCCGACTGAAAAACATTCATCTCGGATGAATGGAGACGATCATACTGAAGTTGAAGTTCAGGGGCGAGTCGATCGAGCTCTGCTGGTAGTATTCAAGCGTCCTCTGCGTCTAGACGGCCCTGCCAATGTACCAAGTAGCGACATCGCGGCCCGTCTATGGTGGGAACAAACTGGTGGGATCTGACCTCTGTGATGCCCTCATCTCTCAATTCTCGAGTGGTGGAACCCCGTGCGATCGGCGGTGCCGTCGGTGAAACCAGAGAAGAAGAATCCCCAAGTAGGTGAGTGTCAGCAGTGGGTGGACTGTAGTGGCTATCAGACGTAGGTGGAGTATGAGAGTAGTAAGACAACGAAAGTGGGGGTGGCGACGACTGGGTATCTCCACTGCTCGAGTCCAGATATTCGCGAGGCTCGTAGTACGGCGTCAAATCCTCGACATTAAATACTGGATGGATTCTCATACTTGTCGGAATATCGAGCCGGTAGGCGTTTGTCCCAATACGACTTATAATAGAGTAGGGGCTCATTCGCCGGACGGTTAACTTTTTGCCAGACCCCGAGGGGAGTCTCCCGGGGCGGATTCGCACAGTTACCTTCTCGTCTTCATTAAACACTTATTCTCGCCTTCGCGTACCTGCATGGGTTTTATAGTTTTCATTGCTCGTTATTATTCGTTGGCTTACCAACTCATGCAAATGTTGTGTAAATGACTCAGCAGACTTACTAGGGCGCGACTCTAAGGGACTCGGGATGAGGTCAATGGGCATCCTAGGGTCGTATCCTAATAATATATGAAATGGACTCAACCCGGTGGACCTATTGACTGAAATACTATAAGCAAACTCCACAACAGGAAGATCTAAGTCCCAAATATCCACATGCTCTCCTACTAGACACCTCAAAAGATTCTCTAAGCTTCGATTCACTACTTTGATCTGCCCGTCCGTCTGTGGATGATATGCCAAGGAGAACCTAAGTATGGTGCCAGTCTTGTGTTACGAGGTCTTCTATAAATAACTCATGAATCTCACATCGCGGTCTGACACAATCGACTTGGGTAGTCCATGCAATCTAAAAACATCCTTTATAGAGATAGATGTTAAGTGAGTTGCATCTGCCATTTTACGGCACGCAAAAAGTGTGTCATCTTCGAAAATCGATTTACCACCACGAAGGAGTCGTGTTTCCACAGAGTGCGGGGGAATCCGAGAACAAAGTCCATGTTGATGTCCTCCCAATGGCGGTGTGGTACAAATAAAGGTGTGTACAGACCCGTGTTCTGCTTGGTACCCTTTGTCGTTTGGCAGATACGACAGTAGCGGACAACGCGAGCCACGTCCTTCTTAAGGCTGGGCCAGTAGAGACGGTCCTCAACAATGGCAATGGACTTATCTCGCCCAAAGTGTCCTACGGCCCCGCCCGCATGCAACTCCTAAATCAAGTAATCACGATAGCAAGTCTAGGGAATGCACAGGAGGGAGCTCCGGTACAGGTATCCCTTAAAGATCTGATAGCCCTCAACAGGGTCTGGTAGGTCTCGGGACAGGGCGGTGTAAATCTCTCCAAAGTCGGGGCATGTCGGGTAATCCAGAATCACTCTCTCAAGCCCGTATACATGTGTGGTCATCGTCCGCAGCAGGGAGACACGGCGACTCAACGCATCAGCTGGTTTGTTCTCAACACCAGCTCGGTGCTTGAGAACATAATGAAAGTCCTGAAGGTACTCGACCTACTTGGCATGTCGGTGTCTCAGCTTGCGCTGCGAGTCGAGTTAACGTAAGGTCTGGTGGTCGAAATACAACACAAACTCCCGGGGAAGGAGATAGTACCGTCAGTAGCGCAGAGACTGGACAATAGCATAAAACTCTTCATCATAGTTCGAGTATTTCTGTTTGGCCTCGTTCAGTTTCTCACTAAAGTAAGAAACTGAGTGTCCCTCCTGCCTCAATATGTCACTGATACCAACACCAGACGTATCACATGCGACCTCAAAAGCACGACTAAAATCCGGCAATCTCAGAACAGGAGTTGTTGTCATTCTCTCTTTAATTTCATCAAAAGCTCTAGTGGCAGGGGGGTCCACTGAAATTCTCCCTTCTTAAGACAGCTCGTGAAGGGGCCATAATCGTACTAAACTGATGGACAAACCTCCTATGGAAGGTGACAAGTCTGTGGAAATGGCGAGCCTCGTGGATGGTCGCAGGCACATGCCAGTCTCGAATGGATTTGACTTTCTCAGGGTCGACAGATACTCCCATAGAAGACACGATAAATCCTAAGAAGTTCACATACAGTTTCTCCGACAGGAATGAGCACTTCTTCAAGTTCACATACAGTTTCTCCTAGAGAAGGGTGATGAAGAGAAGTCTAAGATGATCTAGGTGTTCGGCCTGAGTCTAACTATAGATCAGTATGTTATCGAAATAAACCACCAGAAACTTTTCCATGTAGGGTCGCAACACCTGCGTCATAACTCTCATGAAGGTGCTAGGGGAGTTTGATAGACCAAAAGGCATAACTAGCCACTCGTAGAGACCGTCCTTGGTCTTGAATGTGGCCTTCCATTCATCTCCCTCACGAACTCGTATATGATGGTACCCACTACGGAGATCGATCTTGGAGAAGATATGAGCACCGGACATAGTGTCATGTAAGTCATCGAGTCGTGGGATCGGGAAGTGATACTTGACCGTGATTTTGTTAATGGCGGGCTATCGATGCACATACGCCAACTATCGTACTTCTTAAGGGTAAGAAGGGCGGGAACCACACAAGAACTCATACTCTCACGAATAAATTGTTTCCGAAGAAGCTCATCAACCTGCCTCTTGAGCTCAGCGTGCTCATCCGGGTGCATACGATAATGGGGCAGGTTTGGGAGAGAAGCCCTGGGGACTAAGTCAATAGCATGATGAATGTCCCGTGGAGGGGCAGCTCATCTGGGAGCTCATCAGGCATGATATCCGCAAACTCATCTAGAAGGGGACGCACCGCTAGGGGGTGGTCAACAGGGCTGTCCTCAGATGTCTGAGTGGCGACCAGAATATAAATGATATTTGACTCAATACTATCTCGCGGAAACTCACCTCGCCTCAAGATATGTAGGGGCCTCGAGGCACTCGTGCTCACAGACGGCTCAACTACACCCTTGGATCTCTCTCTGCGTTGGGTAGGCGTCAATGTAATCTTTCGCCCCTTGTCGTAGAAGACACGTGTTCGAACGGCCGAAACACAAGACATCGCGATCAAATAGCCAAGGGTGGCCGATTAACACATGGGCGATGTCCATGGGAATGACATCACACCAGACCCGATCGTGAAATGAGGCAATGCTAATCGGGACGAGGCAACGCTGGGTGACCTGAATCGTCATCTTATCTACCCAGACGACATGATAGTGGTGGGGGTGAGGCTCTGCCTTCACCTGCATACGGTCAAGTCCCTTTTGGGCCACGATGTTTACACAACTCCCGCTGTCGATGGCCAACTTACTGGGTCCGCCTGCACTAGGAAAGTACGTGTAAAAGACGTTGGTGCGTCGTCAATCCTCATCTACACGAGGGGTGTGTAGGAGACGCCTAATCACTCTCACCTCCAATGATCTCTCTGCGTCACTCACCCAACCTTCCTCGATAGTAACCTTAATTTCCTTCGTAACCTCCTCATCTTCCTCTAAATCATGCTCCTCATCCTCAACTAGCAGGGTCCGCGTGGGACACTGCGCCGCCATGTGTCCACTACCAAAACATCTATAGCACAGAATACCCACAGATCGTTGCCCATCAGTCAGCCTTGCCCTTAGTGTCTGTGGGAACACGTGAGGGTGCAGCCGTGGTGGTGTAGGGCGAAGCGGGTTTCCTAAAAGTCGAGGAATTAGTCTGAGAGGGGAACTACATCGTGCTAGATGGCCGAAGGTACTGCTCGTACTCGAGAACGAGCTGAAATATCTGATCGACAGTCTCTAAGCGATGGGGAATCAGCTCTCTTCGAATTTCAGAACGTAGGTCCGCCTTGAAATGAGAGGCTGTGGTGATAGGCTCCTCCGACACGTCACTCCTAATAACTAGCTCGTCGAAGCGAGTCATATACTCAGCGACGGCAAGTGTTCTCTGTCATAAGTTCTGTAACTGCTCAAATAACTGGTCTCAGTAAGACGCTGAGAGGTACTTCTCGCTCAGTCTTTGCTTCATCTCATCCCATCTAGCGATGGGGTAATAACATCTCGCTTCAAAGCTCTCTCTACGCTAATCCAAAATACCTTAGCCTGTCCGACCAGCTCCATTTTTGTGAAGCGAACACAACGCTCGTCACTCATATCATACCACTCAAAATAGTGGTCCATGTCCAGAAGCCAATCGCTGAAGGCTTTCGGATCCAAACGACCATCAAACGAAGGGGTGTCCAGTCGAATACGAAGAGTGATGTCAAAGTGGTGGCCATCTCTCCGTGGGTCGGGATAATCCTAGGGGTAATCGTCATGGGCGTAGTCGTATCGAGCGGGTGGGGGACCGCGCTCTCTCCGACCCGGGGGATAATATTCATCGCGGTGATGATCACGGCGACCGTGTGGGGTACACGATCTCTGGGATCAGACTGAGCCTGATGTGGTATACGGTACTCATCACGCTGATGTGGAGGCCTATCACGTGCCAAATCAGGATTTCGCCTTGTCGGGGGAACTGGGGATCGGTGAGGAATATCACGACGTTGGCGGTCTACTGGAGGTTGACCATCTCTCGGATGCTGGTCAGGACGCGAAGGAGCATCAGCCATCATGGTCGTCCTCAAGTGAATCGCCACGCTGTGTTGGAGTGTCCCTGGCATTCTCTAAGTGGTCTAAACGAAGATTCACCTCGACAAGATCATGACGCACATCGTTGAACTGGGCACCTATGGTGTCAAAACGATCTAGGATAAGGAGCTGAAACTCAGTAAAAGCGGCACCTGAATTCGAGCTCGTCGTTCGGTCGTCGGTGACTTGTCGATCTACCATGCTTCTTCTAAAAATTCTACCATTACAGAGCATGCAAATGGCCCGACCAGGCTCTGATACCAATTTATGTAGGGTAAGCTATGAGGGTGCACAAAACCAAGGCTACTAGGGGCGAAATGCAAATGCGACACACAAGACCTGGTCTAAATACAATGCAACCGTCGTTGACGGCGATGAATAATTCAGAGCAATAAAAATATTAACATCACGCAAAATAACTAAAGAACAAAGAAAAAAATTCAATTTAGCAATTACGTAATGACTTTCCTCCGCTCGGAGGGTCAAAGCTAAGCATGCGGCGAATTGGTCCCACCTGGAAATTATAATCGGATCGCAACAAATTTCTACAAGCACGAATCTAAACAAAGCACGATAATAAATCAATAATAATGTCAAATCAAATGTTCCAATACAACAAGAGCCTCACCAAAGTAGCAGGCTGGCCAAGGCACTCTAGATTTCGGAGCCGGATGTGTAAATTGACGATCAAAAGTGGAACCAACGGCGTGAAAATAATGGCGGTGACTGTCCTCGGCAATGGAAGGCAAGATCGGGCCGGAAATTGATAGATCCGGCCACGTGGGAGTAGATCCGGCAAGGGATGGTTGGATTCAATGTTTGGGAGCGGATCCGGGCTAGGAGGGGATATATGAGTGGTGGGGATGATGAACAGGTGGTGGGAATAACGGATCGGGGTGTTAAAACTCTAGATCTGGACTGATCTAGAATCAGTTGTTTGGAAGGTGGATCAACGGAAGAGAGTTGGCAGTTTGGAGAGGAGGGGATTTGGGGGGGGGGGGATTGTTTGGACTGCAAAGAGGAGGGTGGTCAGCGGTGGGAAATGGGGAGGAGGGGTGGGTTGGAGGTAGGGCTGGCGTGGGGAGATCTTACGGCTTGAAGAGGGGCCGGCGGATGGAGCGGCTGAAGGAGGGGAGGCTGTGGGGGCTGTCGGCGGCTGTAGACAGCAAGCCGGCTGTTGGTGGTGACGGAAAGGGGGGCTGCAGCAGGGGAAAATGAAGTTTGAAGGGTGGAAATGATGGCAAGGGTTGGGGGAAGGATAGGGGGGAAGAAAACCAACCTAGGAATCGTCAACTAGGGCTCCACAGCGTTGGCAACAAGGGGTGATTGCTGGAATCCGGAAAGAAGACTATAAAATTCTGTAATGCCTTGGATCAGCCTCTAATAACTCTATTTATAATAACATGAAGACTAGGACATCTCAATCAACGGCTATGATCGGTCGGGGGGAAAACCACTTAAATATAACAATAATAAACCAAAATATATAAAGAAATATATGATCTCGACTCGCGACGCGGGTCCGGACACATCCGCGGAATCGGATCGGCAATCAGGTCAAGTCCTCCTGCACGAATACACGAACGTGGGTCCCGTCTTGCGGCGAACCCCTCCTGGTGCACGATCTGATGGATCCCCATCAGAGTGTTAACTTTATCTTCTATCTTCTAGGTTTGAGACTCTTATTTTGGAGAGGGACTTGTAGGAGGAACCAATCTCCTGAAGTTGGGCACGAGCATGCCTTGTGATTGTATCAAATTTATTTCGTAATTTACAAGTGTTATTTTCCTCATGGTAACATCTGCTGATCTACAAAAAATAATTCAGGTAGCTCTCTACAAGAAACAATTATTCTGCACAAATTTGCTTGATGAAAATCAAATAAACGATTGGTCAAAATTTATTCAAGACAAGAAGTTTGATGTGGACAGCCAAACAACACTAGAATTTTCCTTATTCCCAAAATCCTTTGCAAAATTCAGCAGATGCTGCCTTGTTAACATACACAGTAGTTTGTTCAATTCTTGTTGCCTTACTCTACTGTACCCTTATCAACATTGTCATCATATGTGCCTCATGTGGATGACTATTGAAGTACCTGCGATTATAGTATGGAAGCACGTTGATGAAGTTGTAGGCATACAACGAATATTCTTGACTGCTAACTTCATCCTCTATAGCATGGAGCAGCCAACCTCTTTTATTGCTAAAGTAGACAGTAATCACAACCCTCTCCATCGGGTAATTTACAACCAACGACAGAACTAGGATTCTAAATCAGCCAGCACACCAAATAAAAAAGTAAGATGTTGCGGTCCGATTAACCTTCACACAAGGCATTAGATCGAGTCATCACAGCTCAAGAGTCAACTAGGTCCAGATGTAGTCAAAAGAGAGCTGACAACAAAAATTTTGTAGTAGAAAAGTTGAAAAGTTACAAACACAAGGAGTCAAGCTTAGTGTTAAATTATTCATTTGACAATTCTTTTAGTTACAACAGAGGATTCCAACTTTTGTTGGTTGGGCATCCTTGTCTGGTCGAAGACCTTGAGTAGCTTGAGCGCGTTGTGCAACTTGAGCGTTCTGTGCAGCTTAAACGAATTTATCTTGCGTCGGTTATGATCTTTGGTTGAAGTTTTTTAAAATTGGTCAAGTCAGATGCCCAAATGTGAGTTTCATCACATCAAGAGGTTATGTTAAGTTGTATATCTATTGTTTGAATATTCCTCCAAGTCAGTGAGCGAACTACAGATTTCATAATGTAGGGAGATTTCATGGAGTTTGGGACCACCCTACAAGCTGTCACATCATGATCTAAGTACGAGGCCAAGTTATAGGCTTTGTCGTGTCTAGAAAATTAATTAAATTTGGAGTCTTCGATCCGCTGTCAAAATCCTCAGACTAAGAAATTTTCTAGCTCTAGGCCAATTCTGATGAAAATAATGAGTGTGGACCCCTCTATTATAAAGTTGGAAAGAAGTGATCTAGAAATACAACCTATAATTATTGATGTTAGCCAATAAGATCATCCGAATTGCATCCCACAGATCAATTCAAATGGCTGGTGGACTGACGAGTATCGGGTTAAAAAAGGTAAGTTCTTTGAACAGGCCAAAATTTGCAGAGAATCTACATCTAGTCTCCACGAGTCCGAAGTGGTGACCGGTACTCGATCTTATTATTGGACCTATGACAATCAACTCCGGAAGGTAGATTGGGACGAAATTGGATCTCTATCAAAACTCCATAAAAACCTTCGATTGAAGAGCACAATCTTGTGAAATTTTCAAGAGTATTCCAACACAATTTCGATTTTAAAATTTCATCAAATAATTGAGGAAAGACGGAATGAAATTTTTAGATTGTATATACCAAGGAGCCTATTTTTTCGCCAATAATGAGCATGGCATGTGCCCATGAATAGTTTTGCCCCTGCTTACAACCTAATCCTGTTGAATCAATTATGATATTTTTGTTTGACCTTGTTGCCGACTATAACGATAGTTATAATCTTATTGTAAATTCAATTTTCCGAGTTCAAAAGGTTGGAAATTCAATACCTAATATTATCTTTTAAAAACAAAGAGGGTTAATTCTAAAGCCTAAACAGTGCAGTTAATAACATGTACATGATATCAATTTTAAATCCATTTCAGATTTCTACTATTGCAATAATTTTTGGTTGGATATGTGATTCCTTCTAATCTATTTTTAGGAGAAATTGTCTCCTTATATAGGTAAAATCAGGGTTCTAACTTTGACTTTTTTTCTATTTTCAAGCTTTGTTAATGATATGAATGCATGATTGAATATTTCCAAGTTTGATAGAATAGGAATTTCTGTTTTGGAATGACTTTCAACTTAAGGTAAGGTTTTCATGCTTATGAATGTTAAACTATCACCTGTGATAAATTTCTCCATGTTTTCTAATTTTACTCATAATAGAAAAACTAGTTGCTAAATTAAGAGCTAAAGAAAAACAAATTTGTGAAACAAAATTGTGAATTTCATCGTAGATATGCATTCAAGAACCCTAGACCTTAAGAAGGCATCCATCAGTAAACCTATATTTGGTGTCTTTAAACTTGACAAACAAACAAAGTAACATAAATATGCATCTTATTAAGGAAAATGAAAAGTGATCTGTAAGTTGCATATTACCTAATGTTTATACCCTTATCATAAATTTAGATGAAATTAATAAATTATTGTCAATCTTTTTTCATTTCTCCAATATCCTCATCATTTCCTAACAATTTCAAGACTATTAATTTTAAGATTAAACAGTAAGCATCTTGGAGGAAATGCCAGCCAATATGTTTGACCTCCTCTGCTCTCGAAAAAAATCTTTGGATCCAGCATACCAATCTTGTCCTTCTCTATTACAAATGCCACCGGTTTCTGATTCAAACATGGATCTCAAATTCCATCAAGATCTAGAGGATCAATATCATTCCAATAACCACAAGTTCCTTTGCAGCATCTGCCCTAATTCAATAACAGAATCAAACCCATCAATGCTCTGGTCAACACAATTATTTTGCGGACAAGCCTCAAAATGAGGCCTCATTCTCAGCAATGTCATTATAACTGCTGCCCATAACCTATTCCCTACCAATGAATCTACTTGTGCTATTCATCCTCAATTGATACAACATTGCAAGCTCATGGTGTTTACTAGAAGCTCAGGTATCAGGGTGATCTAAGTTTGAGCCCCAAGGGCAAGGTTCCACCAGGCTAGCATCAAGCTGAGCTCTAGCCAGACCCGCTTAAGTGGTTGGAGTGCCAATGATAGAGATTGGTATTTCCTCATTTGATAAATTTTCGTGATCGATAATTTTAGGATCGTCAGATAGGCAATGAGAGAACATCATCGCGTTCAGTATGGTATCTCATATTTTTAAGTATTTCTCTGTTATTTTCCTGAAGGTTAATTGAAATTTTGGGGTAAATGATTTAATTATTCAATCTGAACTGTAGGGTTTGTTTAACATAAATCATTCCTCCAACTATTCTTATTTACGAATATCGTGTCTTTTTCCTAAGCAATCAAGAATTATAACTTCGGCAAGAAAACCGCTCGGTCGTCTATGACAAGTGTCGAAGACTGTCCCACCGCCTCCTTCCAGAGTCTTTATCGGACCTCATCAGCATCCACAACCGCCCCCCGTCACTGTTAATGTTGCCCCATGCCCCTGCCGCCCACCCCTTCATAGCCTAGTCTTTCTCAACCTCCCAAGGGCCTCCTTAGCCCTTTCCTCGGTTTCTCCAATGCACACAACAACCCTTATTGATGACATATCAACCCCGTACAACCCCTTCCTCCCCTTCAAACTCTAGCCTCCCTCTCCTCCCCTCCTCAGCCATTTCCCAACACTGACCACCCTTCCCGAGCCTCCTCCTTCACTGGGAACCCTTCTCGGATCCTTCTCTCCCCATCAACAAAACATCTGAACCCCTCCCTTCCACAATCTCACTAACATTCCTCCATTATACAAAAAAAGCCTAATCTCCCAAAAACTCTAAACTACCTAAGCATCAATTCCACAAGTCCGAAAAATCACATTCCACATTTCCCTACTAATCGCATGCTTGATCCAACGCATCACGCACACAGCCATCCCAAGCCCACGGACCACCTCCTCGAATCGGATCACACTACTCAATGAGTTTTTTTATTTTAGTTTCATTATTTTTTATTTTGTACAAATGTTTACTGTTTATTTTTAGTGCTATTTCGCTCCAAGTTATGTGACTAGTTTCCTTTTATTAGATTTAGAATTATTATTTACCCTACTCTTTAATATTTTGAACTCTATGAAAGAATTGGTTTCAAGATATCCTAAACACCTAGAGTGGGAGTGAATAGGTTCAATTCCTTTTTATTAAGGCAGACAGTATATTTTACTAGTAATTAATCTATGCAACAACTATCTCAGCACAGCATAAAAACAAACACAGCCAACACAGATTGCACACAGATTTATAGTGGTTCCCCAAGAGATGGGTACATCCACTTTCCCCTTTCGCCTATCTAGCAGTATACTAGATTCGGCCTAACTTCCTTCTTCCTTCTCAGATCCTCCGATCTTATAACTCAGAACCCTGAAAGGTTCCTACAGCTCACACTTCACCAAGTGCTACAACTCAGATTCTTCCAGAGAATCCTACCTCAGAGTGAGTCCACATTCCTACAACTCAGGCAATCCAGCCCTACCTCAGCCTCTTTCACCAGGCCTACAACTCAGAGAAATTAATCCCCTACCTCAGGCACTCAGCCCTACCTCAGTCTTTATAGATTTAGGCTTACAACTTAGATAGATAACTCTTCTACACTCAGATCTATAAAAGATTTACAGAGAA